>VXBU01003960.1:69260-92766 GCA_013400315.1 Bombycilla garrulus
AACAGAGACACTTTTCTGGTGTATGAATGTAAATCACCAGTTCATATTGCAGAGGTGACTCAACAGCCATTTAGATGCCAACATGTAGTTACTTCTGGATGGAGCAGGATGTGATTCAGCAACTACAGGCTAGTAGCAGTGTATTCATTTAATCTTCAAGACTTCTTCTTTTTTCTTAATAAATTAAATATCAATTCAGTTTATTCATTTTTATTTTGTTGGGGTTTTTTTTTATTACAGTCATTACTGGACTAACATAACTTTTCTCTGGTAGTCAGAAAACCTATGAGGAAGTGTAGTATTGCCACACATCAAATAAGGGTAAAAATCCTCGCTTGGCATCAAATTTGGTTTAGCCTCTGAAAATCTTTCTTCTATATTTTATCAAAATTTCATCCAAAATGCAGCCCCCACTACAGCTGTTTGACACCAGCAGCTGGAAGCAGCTTCTCTGTTGCTCTGTCCTCTTAGGACAGTGCCAGTGCAGGGCACATCAGATGGTGGCCCCTGCTCCATGGGCAGTTTGGAGGATCACAGTCACCTCCCACCCACATCCGAGCTGCTGGGAACAGCAGAGATGAGGTGATGGCAGAACACAGGTGAGATGTTTATTTTTTACTGTTCTCTGAGAGGTACAGAAATGGCTGCACTGAACATACCAACCTATAAAGCTGAGCAGGAGAAGCCCTGGATAGCAGCGATGATGCAGAGGGTGCACAAGGATACTGGGACAGGCCCAGTGCTCCCAGAACTGCTCCTTAGCACTGCTCTGAGCGCCTTTCCCAAAAGCAGAAGTGTTTGCCTTTACATAGTGCTTTGCATCAAGGTTGGTGGGGGGGAGAAAACTACCTGAGCAGTCCTGCAAGATCTAAAAGGAAGGATTTATTAGTTTTAATACTAAAAATATTAAAAAACCTACCCTGATCATAAACTCAGGAGCTTTGAGTCACTGAAGAAAGAGACAGAAAATTTTTTTAAAAATTGTAATTTTGGAGCTTAGAAGCCCAGACTAAGTGACAATATTAAAATCATCAGTCACAGCAACCCTGTTTCCAACATACAAACCTTTCCTCACATCTCCTATATAGGCAAACCCTATTCACTTATTGCCTTCATACCCAACCTGACCAAAGAAACAAACGTGCTCTTTGCCACCCACTTTGTGTCTGGCTGCAATTCCCTGGACCACTTCCAGGGATTAAAGGGAATTTGGTGACAGGGAAGGTCTGGACCAGGACTTTGCATTAGAGAGAATACCATGCTTATTTACAGGCGTTTTGGTCCCCAAATCTGGGAAACAGCTCCCCATCTACTTACAGCTCACTGCAAAACAAATCTGAACTGAATTAGTTAAAATCACGAACGTAATTGTTTGTATAAGAATCCTTTTTCTAAAGTGCAATAACGGCCTATTAGCTTTCATTTAAATTGGGTCCTAATGGAGGTAAATAAAATCAAAAGGATTATTTTCACCCTGCCTGCCTAAATCCCAGCACATGCCAGCTGATGAGCAGTGTCACTGCCTTGTTCAGACAAGACCCAAGTCCTCCTGATTTAAATTCTGCCGTGAACAGTTCACCTTTCAGATGTGTTAAATCTCAGCCCTGCCATGCAACAGTTACCTTCATATAGGGTAAAAGCAAAATACAATAGAAATAAACACAAACAGTGCTCAGCACTCTACAGGCACTTTGAGGAAAAAAGGGAAAAAAATTAAATTAACAATAGGGCATAATCACTTCAAAATTTTGATGTTTCAGAAAAAATTACCAGTGTTTCTTTGCACAAGGAAATGCGCTTCTAATCTTTGCCAGACACAAAACCAGGAGCAAGGAATTAAGCAATGAGCTAAAAATGGTTCAACTCTAAAAGCAGATTGTAAAGCAAAGGGGAAAAGTCCCAGGGAAAGCCGAGAATAAGGTTTCTTAATCCTACACTGAAGGGTCATAAATGTACAAGCTCAATACCTCACAACCCTTTTTGAGTAAATAAAGGTTTAAAATGTTCTTTCTTTAGCGTGACTGAATTCCTTTCCAGAGTGACCTCAACATGCCATTCCTCTGTCTTTATCTGCCGACACAGCAGAGCTGTTGACCTTTCACCAATGACCTGAGCAATCAATAAACAGCCCACAAACTATCTCCACAGAAATGCTCCACTGACGAGTTCCTCCCTGCTCTCTGCCGTTCCTGAACTTTTCCTCAGGCCCTCGGCTGTGCGTCAGTGTGACTTAACAAACAACACGAGGCTCAGAAATACATTTTCTTGGGCATTTCCTATCCAAACATATTAAACCTGTAAGTGGTTTTGCTGTTGTTTGCAGTGCCACAAGCTGCTTTCATGTTACTGTGGGATCTGCAAGATCTCTGCTTCATGCTAAGCATTTAGTGTTGACTTCCAAGGACAGAATCCAAACTCAAAATAACTTAAATATGCTCAAACTGTTGGAGAGTAAGATAACAAATTAAGAAAATAAAAAATCTTATTAAAGACTTGCCCAGACACCAATTGGCAAAATTTCGTCTTAAAGAACATTAAGTAAAAAAATTAACACAGTCAGTTACAGATGCCTGGAATAATAAGAGAAAGCAGGACAGAAAATACTGGTGTTACTATGGGTGTCTCAGATGAGTTCCAATGCTATAAATTCTGTTGTACTGTCACATTACATGAAAAAGGATCAAATGCAACTTTTTTATCAATATGATTTAGGAAAACCTGACTCAAACAGAGCCATATTTTGAAGGTGTTACAAAATGGGGAACCAGCCAAGTGCTGCAATATGTGTTACTGGGGTTCAGAAGAGAGAAAACCATTCCCTGCAGTGCTTACAGCAAACACACCAGAGCATTGATCAAGATCTGAGAAGCCAAAAGAATGAAAACTATCAGATGTCAGCCATAAGCAGAAATGAAACTAATTAGCCCATAGAGTCTTCATCAAATTGAGTGAACACAAAGGTAAATCAGAGCTGCAAGTACTGAAAAGGGACTTAACATTATTAAAACTGAAAGAATAACAGTTTGAAGAGCTTATTCCCATGACAATTAAAATGCTCAACAGAGATGGAGTTTCTTTACATCTCTACATATACATACACTCATATATAAAAAAAACTTAGTCCGTATATATTTATATATATATATAAAATCTAAGGAAAAGCTTGCAATGGTTCTTAAAACATTAATAATATTTGCTGATCCAAGGTGTCTAAAGTTTCAAAACCCAATAAACCTGCTAAAATTTGATTGAACTGCTGCTTGCTCATATGCTCCACATACTCCAGACGACGGATTTGTTGTTTCCTTCCAGACAATTAAAAAAAAAAATGGTAGCCTGATTTTAACTGTTTTCTGAATTGCTCTCTTATATTAACAATGTAAATCAGTACTAAGTGAAGCATAACATGGTATTCTTTTACATAATTTTTTTTCAGTCTAACTTGAAAGTATGTTCACTGGGCATTTTTACAATCCATTAATGACAAAGATTAGGTCTTCAAAGGGCAGTGGCAGCAAAATTTTAATAAAAGTGATGAAGTGACTAACCTGCTCCTTGCAGAAGTGAGTGTTTGCATTATTGCCCACACTGTACAGAGCTGTAATGTGCGCAGCAGCTCTGGGTTATTTATTTATCCTTAATATAAACAAACCAGAGTGGTTCAAATAGCAGTATTTAACAGATTGCATTGATGGATCAATACAATATTCCACTGAAATTAAACTTCAAGCAGACAAGAGGTATCAAAGCCTTTAAATGAAAAATCCACTTGGCCTTCTTGTAATATCTAAGTCCAGATCTTACAGTGTGATCCCCCAGCAGGATTTCATGGGTAGGAGCCCCTACATTTCACCTGGGCTGTTTTGTGCCTGGGCAGGGTGCCTGTGAGAGCTGCTGAGGCTCTGTGTGAGCACCTGCACCAAGCCCCAGGTACTTCTGAGACACCTGCAAATAACCTGGTGAAGGAAAGAATACACTCTCCAGATTTCTACACATTACAGCTATTTCTCAGTGTAAGAGTCAAACGTCCTGTTTGGGATTGCTTAAATAAACTGGCTCAGATTTCCAGCTGGGAATCTCTCTTGCATGGTCTGTGAGCGCAGGATGCTGGGTCAGGAAGGAAGTGGTGTGACTGCTGGTATAGAGAAAACCAGGAGCCCTTGGCTCTCAGCCCTGGTCCTCACCTGACTCACTGTGACTGCATCACCCCACAGAGCTGCACAGTCACAGTGCTCTGACAACAGGGACGAACTGGAAATAATAGGGTGGAAGAAAATGCAAGCGCACCTTCCTTTTTTTTTTTTGTCTCCCAGGATATACAGAAAAGCCCTTGAGATCCCAGCACTGTCCAGGTCAAAGCCATGTGGGAATACTTGAGCTGTACTGGGGTTTTGGCTTTAGTATTTTATTCTTTTAGTTTTCTTCCTTTTCTTTTCCTTTTTTTCCTGTTTAATCTAGATGGAATTAATTGAAAGTGCTGCTTAAGAAGAAAATTAAAATGTAAAACTTGAGAAGCACAATAAGTAGGTGTATTAATAAACAGGCTTCTAATTTTTTATCTTTGATGGTATTCAGTACTATTTAAAATATTCTCAAAAGAATCACAAACATACAGAAGGTCATATATAAAATCCCTGATGAAGCAATTTAATGCTAAATTAAAGCTGAAAATAGGTAAGCTTAACTCTTGGGATCTTGGGTATTTTCAAAGACTAAAATAGAATCAACACTACCCAAAAATACCATGTGTTTTTGAGATTTTTAAATATTTATTTCCTAAATTAAATAGAGCAGGATTAGCTGGTTCTTACAACTTAGCAGGAAACAATTTAATTTCCAAGCCAATTGTATATTGACAGTTGGCAACAATGGGTTTACTTTATAAAAAGAGAATGGGAAAATAGTTGTGCATTTCTGAAACACTTCCAGAGATTTTCCTTTGAGAACACACTGAGTGAAAAGTACACAAACGGGCATTAAACATGAATGTAATTTAATAAATATCCACTCAACTATATGGTGTGATAAATAGGTAATAAGAACATAATACGGGCATTTACCTTTCAGCTTCCAAAGGAGCTGGAAGCTAAAACAATAATACTTTCATTAGACGCTCCTGCCTGGCATCAAGAGCCAATTTCCACCTATTAATATGGATTTCTATTACCTGCCTTGTGAATACTGTTAACCCATTTATCAAGCAAGAAGCCATATTTTTGTCACTTATTACAAGCAGAAGGGGAGCAGAAGGATTGCTAAACCATGTCACATTAGAGCATCAGATTAAATCACT
The DNA here is from genome assembly GCA_013400315.1 of Bombycilla garrulus. Classification (NCBI taxonomy): domain Eukaryota; kingdom Metazoa; phylum Chordata; class Aves; order Passeriformes; family Bombycillidae; genus Bombycilla; species Bombycilla garrulus. The sequence continues at coordinate 74,554 of VXBU01003960.1, forward strand.
TGACCTAGAAGATATTCCACTTACATTTACAAAGGAAAATAAAACCCACTGCAGCCCTGCTTGTCTTACATTCCACAAGACCTCTTGCAGGACCAAATTTTTACTTGCGGTGTCAGGAGACCAAAAAAAAACAAAAAAAAAAAGGCAAAAATATCAGTCTGCAGACTAATTGTAAACTGGATGCATGTGTAATTAAACATGCCTCATTGGTCCTCTTGATCTGTCAATAGTGGGTAGGAGGAGGTTGATTTAAGTTAAACGACTCAAGTCTTGCGAACATTTGTCCCTTTTCATGTCCTCTAAGCAAAGAAGCAAAGCATCATTGAACAGAACCACAGCCAAACCCAAGGAGCTGGGAGTTAAACGTTTATTATTCAGAGTACAGCAGTGCCCAGAACATGCTGGGCAGTTTTTAAAGTGCAGAGGGAGGAGCTGGGACGGGTCCCTTTCTGCGCTCCTGATTCCCACCGAGACCACACGTCCCCCCACCCTGAGCAGCCTCTGCTGCTGCCCTCCTCCCGCAGCTCTGGAGATGAATGGAGGCACGACGGTGCTATCGCAGAGGTGACAGGCACACGGCTATTAATCACATGTTTGTAGCCAAACACACTAAATTCCCACTTTCCCACAGCGCTGAGGTCTCCTTGTCCTCACACCTGGTTCTCTCAGCTGCAGTGAGCAGCACTCAGCAGCTCACGGGTCCAAATGAGCATTTAGCTTCAGTCCCCTTGTACCTCCCTGTTCCACCACTCCCCTCTCGACAGGGTACCAAGACCATAAATTTTTCTTGCTATTCACACTGCATCAGATTATAGAACATGTCTGCTTCCATGCCTGTGATAAAAGCTCCACGATATGCACCTCAGCCACTTTGGAGCAATGACCCAGGAGCAGTACTTGTATTCCTCCCACTCTACACAGCTCAGCTACAAATGCCAAAAATACTTAAGACCTCAATCCACAAGGGATATATACAGGATCCGGTAAAGCCACAGAATGTGAGTTTCTGAAGTTTTAATACCTCAAATTTTCTGCTCTGTGTTCACTGGAGTCATTGAAGATACTGAAATTGAACTGGAATGCCTCAGCTTTCCTTGCCTCATTCCCTAGTGCTGAAAGACCACAAACTTGGTCACTTGACTTCAACCACCTGGTGCTCAGTTACCCCCCTCATCTGGCTATTCTTGTTTCAATTCAATTTTGTCAAGCCACTGAAGTCTTCCTCTGTGTATCTTTTTGTAAGACTTCAATACAACTTCCACTCCTGGCACAGCAGAGAGCTTCCAGCAGCACCACGCGTTCCAGTGGGGCCAAGGGACCTCCAAAACTCCCACAGAGAAAAGGACATTTCTTCTCTTCCTTCCCTGAAACCTCACAGTGATCCTTAAGTCAGTGAGTTACTCAGAAGGTATTGAGCAACCAGGCTGCTCATTATACTCCTCAATGAAACCCCTTACCACGAGTAATTCTCAGTGCAGTACTACAAGTTAGCCAATCTTACATCCTCTTCAAAAGACTCAAAGAAGTTCTGCACCTTTGTGAAACAGATTTTTAATTCCTCTCACACCCTCAGGTAGCAGTTTTATCCCATATTTTACTGTTTCTCACACTGCAAGTTCATGCATACCCATCTATTTCTCAGTAATCCCTTTCTGTTCATGCTGCAGCTCAGCACAAGGATGAGGGTATCTCTATAAGCCACGTGCTCAGGAGGCTCCATCAGTATGCATGCATGGTGCAAGGCAGAAACATATTTCTGCTGAAGAAGAATCAGAAGTTGGGGTCAGACATTTTATACTTTAGCCAGATTTTGATAAGACATATTAGGAATTCATAGGGCTTTTATCATTTTCAACAGCAATAGGATTAGACCCTACACTGACAAGAGCAAGAACATCAGTTGTTAAAAGAAGTATGTGCCGCACTGAAATACAGTAAAGCACCTGAAAGACAGAATGTATTGTCTGATAAAAACACTCAAAGCACTTTCAAATTTAACCCAATGCTTACTTGCCGAGTCAGTGCTTCATTTGTCTGGCACAGTCAAAATTACAATGACTTCTGTTCCAACACTCAAAAATGCAACAGACGTGCAAAGAGAAGCTAGGATTTAAACCACAGCCTCACAACACACAACAGCAGGGATTCAAACTATGCATAATATACTGATGCTTAGGCCATTTTTGCAATGTTGACAAAAAGACCAAAGCAATTTTTTTTTTTTCACGCATATTCAGGAAAAGGTAAAGATAATGATTCAAAAAGCTCCAATCTCCTTCCAGTGAGAAGAAAGATCCAAAAACCAAAAAGAATCTCAGTTTTATCCTTCTTCTCCCTAAAATATTCAGAGCGCTGCAAATGTGTTACAAACTAAATGACTTTTTGTACAGAACTTCTAAAACCCTTGACTTTTAATAAGGTCGTGCATCATTTGATTTTAATTACAGATTTTTTTATCCCTTAAATTTGACTAAAAATGATGTGATTTACAAAGCAAACAAGCCAGTTAAACAAAGCTAATTAAATTCACTAGAGACAGCCTTGCTTTTCCCCTCAGTGAGTGTTTATTTCAGCTCCCAGTGCTCTGATAGCTCCTGACAGCTTGCTGGGACACAAGAAAGAAGTAGGTCAGGGTAAGCTGGAATCAGCAACAGAGGATCCCATTAGACAGGCTTGTAGGGTAATACGGAGATCGAGGAAGTGTGTGATGTAGTGACAGTGTTAGAGACACATAACAAACAGCCTGAGGACAGCCTCCAGCAGAACCGGTACATTTATCTTCTCTGTGTTATAATGACCCCTCACACGGCTTATCCAGGCTGTGATTTCTCGTACGAGAGGTGCTGTACAAACCTAACGACAGGAGCGTGCAGCCGGGCGGTGCCGGGGCAGCGGCTCCGCTCCCGCAGAGCCCCGCGGCTGCGGCTCCCCGGGCAGGGGACACAGCAGCTGTCCCCCACTGCAGCGGGAGCGCAGGGAGGCAACTCCGCCCACAGACATCAAAGGACGAGACTGGTGTCTCCCAGCCAGCTCCTAAAACATTATACTGATGATGGTGGTTGCAGTGCCTACACTGGATCTGAAAATACCAAGCACCACAAAGTGGCAAGAAAAGCCACTGTGGCAGCTGGGGAGTGCAGCAAAACCGCGTGATGGGGCAGAGAGGATGCCTGCTCCCCACTGAGCTGCTGTCTGGGGGCTCCTGGGGAACAGCACCCTGGTCCATTATGCCATGGGATGAGGCAGGAAGGCTTGGGTCTGTGTTCCCATAACACAGCCCCCTGCCTTTGGGAGCAGCGACCGGCAGAAGCTGTGAGATGAAGAAACATTAGCAGAACCAGGCAGGAGAATGTAATCAAAAAGACCAAAGTGATCCATGTAAAATATAAAATGCTCTATGTACCACCCTTTTAGATGATTTAATGTAAGGTGTATTTTTTACCACGTGTATATACGCAAATTCTTGCTAATGCAACTTTTCCTTCCTGAGGAAAAGTGTTCTGTTCAAGTGCCTGGGCATAAGAGCGGAAAACACACCGCTATCAACTCTCCAGTTCTAATATTAAGTCAGAGGTAAGTGGAAAAGCAGAGTGCTAACTCCCTTTTTTCTTGTGACTACTGCTCACACCATTTAAAGTTCAAAGTCTCCCCACCATCTCTGGCAGTGCTGTACATACACCAAACATTTAAATTATGAGAGTCCTTTTCTCAGGCTCACACACAGCCAGAGAGATTCTCCCCAAACCCAAACTGTGTGGCTCATATTAAAAGGAGAGCACAAGCGTGTGCTGTCTCAGAAAATTGGTACCTTTGACAGGAACAATTTGAATCGCCATGGGCATAAACAAACACAAACGAAAATGTTGTTTTATTTTGTTCAGAGCTCAATACATTCACTCTGCTCAGAGATATCTCCAGCACCACTTTTCTTGAAGTGCCTAAGTGACTTGGTTTGCAGCAGCAATGGGGGTCATCCTAATAAATCAGGAGTTTCATTTTTCTCGCCCCGCCTTCATTTCCCCCCTTACTCAGTAAGAGTACATCATGCTCAGCATTCATCCCCTCTGTTTCTCATTACAAGCTTTCTGCAGCACAATCCCCATCCGGTGGCAGCCGTGCTTCCTGTTCTTCAGGGGGTCACACTGTGTGGTCACTTGCACCCACCCATTTTACGACACCACACATCCCTTTCCTGCAATTTTTCCTCAAGCAGACAGTTCCACTGACTTCACAGAGCTTTGGACCGATTGACGCCTATTTGCTCCACTCCTGAGCATCGAGGTAAAATCCCAACCTACTTCAGTGTTCTAAAGAAAAACATGCATGTCCTAACGAAAATATGCATTAGGATAAAAGCATTAGAATAAAGGAAGACAATGAGAATGATCAGAACAGCACTGCCTGCAAGGAAGGAAGGAAGCTTTTAATAGCACTAAAATATAAAATTGATTTGTACACATATTTGATAAAAATCAATACAATTAGCAAGTAACTGAATACTAGAAAGGGAAATTGATTGCTTGAGGGCCCAGAGGACTCAGGGCAATCAGTCCATTCTTCTAGCTCCTCCACTCTTAATAAAAATTTACTTTTTCATAATCCTGCCTGAACTCTTTGCCCATTAATAATGCCGCTAAATAGCTCTTCTTTTAGCACTATTATTGCAGACCTGCCTGAATTACATTTGGAGGCAGTTTCGAGTGGCATGTCCTGGCCATTTTGCTATCTGCAGCACAAACCTCCGAGCAAGAGCATAAAAGAATAAGGGCTAATGAACAGCAGCGCAGGCATACTTGAGAAGAGCTTATAAATTTAAGTACTAAAGTTTAAATAAACGGATTACCATAGAATTGATTTGCTGCATCAATTTGGTCAGCTTTTGCTGATACATCATTCCTGTCTCAAAGGAGAAGAGCCACCGGTTTGAAACAACTAATTAAGCATTTTGAACCATGGCCTTACAAGGGGAGTGGGGCTGCACTGCTTTGCTCTCCTGCCTCCCTCCTCTCGCCCAGTGACTCCTCACTGCATCATCAAAATCGTTACTCCACGTGAAAGAGGAGGCTCAATTTACAGTCAAATCTAGAGAAAATGAAGTGGCTTCTACGACCACCATCTCTGAGTGGATTTCAGTTTCAGGCAAGGGCATCTTCTCTTTCTTCTTTAAGGTAGGATTGGAGGAACTAAAAGGCAATTGCTTTTCCCCACACAGAAGGAGGGAGGCTCCCCTGGGAGGTGAGGGTTTCCATTACAGTCAACCAGCTGCACAGCCAGACTGAGGATGCACACAACTCGTGCGCATCCACCAAGCAGGCTTCTCTTTCAAAAGATCAGATGCCTTCTCAGACAAGAACTTTCTCAGATGTTAAGCTTTGTCCACTGACTCATCTTAATAGGAAGCTCTTTAAGCCAGAAACTACCTTTGGGCCCTCAGCAGGTTCCCTGCCAGTCTGCAGTTCAGGGTGACATGGACTTTGCTGCAAACCAGGGCTCTGATTTGGCAATAAGCTTCAGTGTATACTTAAATAGAACTCTATGAGTAGCCTTATCCAAACCAAAAGTAAACAAATAATTTTTCCAGATTAATGAGACCACTTGCATGCTTAAAATTCAACAATGTAATTTAAGCACTCTCTGATGCAGTAAGCCATTGAATTGATTAAAACCAATTATATGCATCTCATCATGTTCACTTCAGCAGATACTTTTATTCCAGAAATCTCAACACACGCTTATTTCTCAGTGATCCAACCAGACCAGTGACTAAACTGGGCCATTATATCAGCGTAAGGAAAGACCACGGATGCTTTGCAACTCAAGTGGCAACCTGGGGGAATGCCTCTCTAAGGGAGGAGAACAGGCTGGCAGGGCACCAGCCTAAGCAATGCCTCACTGAGTTCCTATGATGTTCTTACTCCAAAGTCTGCCCTGCTGCTTCTTCTTACCAAGAAGAGACATTAGTCTGGACTCAGAAAGAGAAACCTGAAATTACACAGTTTCAGTGCTGGCCTTCTTTGTAACCATGACCAAACTACTTTAATCTCTTTGCTTCCGTTTCCCTGCCTTTATTAATAAAGCCGAGGGAGTAAAACTTACTTCACCTAACTCATACATCTTTTGCAAAGATGAAATGCTTGTTCTGTGTAAAGTACTTGGAAGATGAAAGACATCATGTAAATATTAATCATAGTCACCACACCTACCAACAGGATCTTCAGTACACTGATTTGGATCCGTGCTTGAAGAGGCTTTCTTTGTGCAATTCAGGAACTATGCTTTCTTGGAGCAGTAGAGCTGAATTAAAGCTAATCAGGAATTCCCATGTTAATCGGCCTTCTAGCATTCAGAAGATCATAAGAAGGATGATGCTTCCATTTCAAAAGACAGCACAGTGCCACAGAATGAATTACATCAAACTGGCTGAAGCCCATTTACAGCGTGGTCATGGAGGAAACTATTGGAGTTCATCCACCGACATTCATCTCAGGGCATACGCACTTGTAAATCAGCTCCTATTCAGTAATGAAATGTCGAGTGACTCATTCTTTCTACATTTGAAAAAGCTCTCAGAGAGAACCAAAGAGTCTTTTACTTTCCTGCCTGCCTTTGTAAACACTGAATTACATCTCCTTACTTTGGGGAAGCTACAATGCTTCAGAACCAGCTGTAAAAGAGAACATTAGCGTCTTTGGTTCAGAATCCAAGGCCACCTTAAGATCGCAAATTGCTGTTGAAGACATTTGGAAAGATGTTTAATTAGCAGCTCAGATGATCTTCTGCACTGGCTTCCCGGTGCACAGCAAGGTGCACTGGCCTCATGCAGACGTGGTGCACTGGCCTCATGCAGACGTGCCCCTGAGGCTGGCCCAGGGAAGGCTGGCCCAGGGAAAGCTGGCCTGGGGCAGGCTGGCAACGCTGCTCCGGGCACTTCTGCTGTTCCATGTGGGTCAAGTGCCAGATTATTTACTTAATGTCTTAAGCAACTCCTGCAGCTCAAACTCGGCTCACGCAGCCATTGCTGTCCTGCTGGCAGTGAACTGCAGGCTGGCCAGGTGAAAGCTGCCCTCACTGTTTCTGCCAGCAAATTCACAGAATAAGGACAGCAAGGCAGTCATACCTTGACTTTTGCCCCAGTGTCAGCACCAGCTCACATCCAAGGGACACATCCTGCAGCTGCACAGGGAACAGCAGCTGTGTGCTTTGGCCAGCTGTGCAATACCTGGGCTGCCCCAGCACTGCTCTCCCAAAGAAAAACCTTTCTGACAAAACAACCCCAATCAAGCCACGCCTGTGATCACAGGGAGTGCACAGCCCTGGCACTGTGCTGCTCCCTGCCACAGCTCTGCCTGCGTCCGGAGAGGTGACACCAGGTGAGATCCTAGGAGCAGCGCAACCACAACGAAGGCATGAAAGGAAGAATACAAGGGAAAAACAAGGGTTGCAAACTTAAAGGAGACAACAGAAATAAAGAAAAGCAGTGCCTGGAAGTCAGTGTCCAAAGGAGCACACAACAAGTTTGCACACAGGAAGCACTTACTGCTTGAATGGAAGTCGTAGGAGATGCTGGACCTTGTGGACCAGGCACGTGAGATATTCCAGCCTTACTGTGGCAGTTGTGGACCTGCTGTGCCTCCACCAACTCCCAGATACCTGCCCAGTTTCCTTAGCTCTCCTGTCTCCTTGGCTTTGCCCTCCCTTTGGTCCAAGCCCACCCCAGCCCATCCCATCTCTCTCTCCCCTACCATTGCCTCCTCGTACTTTGGACCTCTTCACCTCTACACCCCAGGGTCTGTGGCTCTCCATGTGTGGCTGCAGCAGCCCCAGCCCGTGTGGCCGGTGCCGCAGAGCAGCTCGGCTGGGGCTGGCAGCGCTGCTCCGTCTCCTCGCCGGGATCCTGCACAACGAATGCACAAACAAGCTACGCTACCGACACAGCTATGCTCCAAAAGGAAATGACCACTGGATGTTATTGCATAACCCTTCTGAATAATGAACGTGTATTTCTTGAAAATACATGCCACCTAATCCCCTCGGCATTGCAAACATGTACCACAGGATGGTAATTTAAGTTAATCGAGCCCTAAGCTCCATGCAAAGTTTAACAGTTTGTTTCGCTACGGTTTGAGGAGCAGGTGGCAAAGCACTCAGAAGCACATTTTCTGCCATTCTTGTACAAAGGGCTGTACCTGTTTCTGTTCCAGGCATGAACACCAACAAATGGATCTTTGCTGGACTAGCTGGCCCCTGAATACCCTGAAATAACATACACGTAGATGCTCCACAGGGAGGTCTGGTGGGCAGCCAGAATTGGTCATTTCCTGGCTAGTTTGCCATTACTACCGTTCTTAGATATGATAAAATTAAAGCTACAGGCTAGCATGAGGCTCTTTGTAAGTAATCCAGGTCTTATCTGCAGAAGTACCCACATCCACAGTCAGTTCCATGCAGACAAGTAGTACAGGTTTTCCTGCTCAACAACACTTTACACTGTTACTGTAGCTCACAGTATTTCTACGGACACTGTCTTCCAAGTGACTCTGGACTGTACCTAGCCTGGCATGTGGGCAACAGAAACCAGTCTGAGGGTGTAATTTGGATTTCAAACCACCCCTGTGGACAGCCACTGAAATGTTCTATTTCTGGCTAGTTTGTGGGATGCTGGGCTGGGGGGAGACAAGAACTGACAAGGGGAAAATTGAAATTTGTAGATAATGCGTAAGGCCGAAATGATTTTAAAGAAAGGGCAATTCAGATTGCCTAGGTCAAGTTTTCTCTGGGTACGTAGGGAGAATGAGAAGCGAGGTGGTGAGCAATAAACAGTTCATCCTGAGACATTCAACATCTTCATAATTTATAACCAGCAGAAAACGCACGCTTCTCCTTCAGAACAGGGAGCCCAGCCCCCAGCCCGCAGCTAATGGTGGTGTGTGCAGGGGATGTACTTCCACTAATTGACTGGGCCATGGCCACGGCTGCCCCAAGCATTGCTGGAACTAGCATTTCTGCAGCAGCACCAAGCAGAAATGCTTCACGTTTATTAACTTGTTTGGTTTTGATTGCTGGATTGGCTCCCCATTCCCAAGGCTCTCAGATTTATTTTAGCTTAACACTACAAAGTAATCAAATCACTCTGTTACAGCTGACAGACTGTGGGAGCCCTGAAGGGGAGGGGAGAGTGGCGTCAGAAGAAACATCTACATTTTCTCTTACATCCTTCACACTTGCCCTAAACTTCAGATTTGACTCATCTACATCTCTGGAATTCAAGAATATTGAACTTTAACTGACATGGAAAGTTATTTGAAGATGCAGGACTTTCACTTGAAATTAAGTGTGATCTACCTCCTGGGATCAGGGACCAAGATTCACATCTCACAAATATGAAAAGCCCAAATGCACTCTCATTCTGCTTCAAGTCAAACACAAGTGCTGCTGCAACCAAGAAAACATCTTTCCAATGCTATGTAAATTCAAACAAACCAATCCATACCTAAGAAGAGGAGAGGAGATGGAAGATTCAAACAAGCCTTTGTGCCCTTCCATCAAATGTGTGGAATAGGTAAGAACAGAAAGACAAAAGAGATGGCTCAGAGAGTCAAGATTAATATGGAAATGAAGAAAAAGACCGTGCCTTGGGCTGGATTTTATCTGTGTCTCTTCAGTACAATTTATTTTTCAGCTTCATGCAATGCAGCATTAGAAAATGCTTAGCACACAACCCTTGATGTGGAAGACAAAGAAAATTTTTTTGATTTAGACGAATTCCAGAGTCCTTGTCTAATGTTACCCAATGCAAAATTAGAATGAAATTAGTGCTTGCTTGGTCATGTGTTTTTAAAAATAATTTAAATAACCCACTGCTTAAAGTATGGACAGGGTCCTCCTCTGTTATTAAAATCCAAACAAAGTCTGTACTCAAATTGACAGGGTAAAGCTTGAAGAAAATCCCCCAATGGGTTTCTCTAATTGAGAAAAACAAACAAAAAACCCCATGAAGCCTGTGAACAAACAGTCTTACAGGCCTTGGACTTAATATACCAACAATGTCAGGCATTTCAATGCAGTAGCATCAAAACTAGGTATTTACTGCTTGGTAGTGAGTAACCCTTTGAAAAGGGAGGAACAAAAATTCCTTTTTAATGAGTCACCATTTGACAGTCAGAGGTCAAAACTTTTGCCCGTATTTCTGACTAGAATATTGTACAAACTTGAGTTTTTCTCTGTATTAATTTATTTAAATCAACACAATTAATTAAGAAAATAAATAAGGTAACAGAAAATTGAAGTCCTTAAAAGTACCTGACCATCAGCAAGATCTACTGGGTTACTGAAGTATCAAATACATTCAGAAATTATTTCCTTATATAAACTTGGACTCGTGAAAATCCTAGTAAGATTTTAAGTAGTCCAAGCAAAGTGAAATTATACTCAGTATACATCCTGATAACCATATGAAACGAGTGATACATAATTATTCTTAAACGAATGCAAATGTTTACATGCTAAATGTCACATATTAATGCATGGGGAAAAAGCTACTGGCGTGTTTGGAACTGTTACAAATTCGTCTTTGGAAAATATTGACTTTTTTACCATTGCTGAAAACTTAAACCTATGAGACCTGTGACAGAGAATGAAACATTAAAATACATGCCTGAGGGTAGATGCCATTTTTGTCTTTAAATATTTTCTTTACCTCTACATGAAATTCTAAAGTTTCAGCAAAAAGAAAGATACTATAATGTCATGTTGGGGGCAAGAATTAAAAAATCCACCTGAGTTGGCATTACAGCCAAAGCAAAGAAATAAAACTGCTCTTCACAGTAAGGGGGGCTTCCAGGAGGATACACCTGCCTTTATTTTGAACATAATTTCCAACTATTTGAAAGGACCCTAAAGACCTCAGCTGGTAACAAGCACTGATAATTTATGAACTCCTTAACTAGTTAAGGATATTTAATGTGAACGTAAAGGCAAAGCACAATCATTCCCATTTTACAATGGACAAATAAGAACCTAGGAACTATTCACTCCAAAAATTGCCTCCAGCAATACACACACAGATATTCAGACCCTTTGAAAAAGAAAAAATTGACAACTTTGAAATTAGAATAAGTATTATTCGGCCTTGGCTTGTTAGATGAGAAATGCTTGTCCACAAAAAATCTCACTTGCTGCACAGAGCTATCAAACCATCCTGTGGAACTTCTGACCAGCGAGAGCGTCTCCAAACCTGACTGCCAGCTCACTGAACCGCCCCGTGCCTCACATCAGTCGATCTTAATTTATGTTCGATTTACTTGTAGATTGGAAGTAATTAGAGTAAATAATTACAGTAACTGGTTACAGTTTGGGAATTGAGAGAACTGAAGAAAGAATTCAGAGAAATAATCTGATCTACTACTCTAAAGAGAATCAATCATCACTTTCCTCCCATTCGTCTTTTTGGCAATCCTGTGTCACTGTTGTCACAAGCCTGGATAACGATGCCACATTAATTCTCCTTTTGAGAACGGAAATACAAGATGCGACTCTGTAACTGTGTCCTACCTGACCTTGGGGAATCTTTAGGGGAAGTTTCCCATCAAATGCACTTACAGATTTTACTGAAGGAGAATTACTGAGTTGGGCCCGTGCTTTGTAACTCAAACGCATGACACAAAAATATACAACCAATCTTCTGTTTCCATTAGAATAAACTATCAGTACATAAACAATGATTTTTCAGGTGCAACCTTACATGAGAAATTATATTTTCAAAGTAATTTTAATAAGCCTGGCTCAGTGCTGATGAACACGGTGCTGGATGACACGACTGCTACTGCACATTCCTGATGTGACACCGACAACTTTTACTTACATTTTAGCTAAACTGGAGATTTCCCAAGCCTAACCCATCCAAAAGAAAAAAAAAAAATCCAACTGACACCTCTGTTGTAAATATTACAGAACTGGAAAAGAAGAAAGCCATGCCATGTTTTGTAACAGGAGCAGACTCACTCTCTTCCTTCAAGACAGCAGGCCGCTCTCAATGTGAACTGTGGCACTGCTGATGTCACTGTGAGCAGGGACCAGAGGACATACGGCCTTTTGTACTGTTCCCATGGCGCCGCATGTTAAAAAAAAGAATCAAAAATCAAAAATCATTATTCAGGCTGGAAGAAGCCAAAGCCATCATAAATGTTTGTTTACTGCAATTTGGCAGACCTTTTGAGAAAAAACAACAAAGTACACTTAGAGATGTAATCCTAAAACAAAATGTCAGATGGGAATCAAGTAGAAACCATGCCATTATTTTGAGGAAACCATTAATTATTTGGGGGAAACTTTTGCTGAGATGCTTATTTGAGTGTTTCTCTGTAAGCAGATATCACTTCTATTACTATGGCTATAGCTAACGAGTTAACAACACTATTTACACTAGTACTGTTGTATCATTAGAAACAACAAGATTATGTACTTTAATTCTAATGCCAGCACAATTATTTTAACACCAAGTGTGTCAGATCTGACTCTGTACCCCCTAAATTAATTTCAGAGTAGTGGCTAAATAAAATGACATACTTCTTTGTGCTTTTGTTACAACACGCTCATGTGCAGCAAACTGTGAAGAAAATGTAGTAATTAGAGGTTAAATTAATCCCTGACAGACAGGCAGCTTAGTAAAGCTGGGCCCTCTTCAGAAAACACAGCATAAAGCCTGCCAGTCTTTCAGAATTAGGCACAAAGAACAGGGAAGATTGGCAAGTCCCTCACCGCTGTGATCCAACCAAAAGGATGGAATGCTGAGAAGTCGGAATAAGTCTTGGAGCAGCCAATACTAGCAGGCAGATCTTGTGACAAATGTGATTTAAAGCTCCAAGGGATTGTTGCTGCAGCCGCTCAAACTGCCTGATCAGGATCAACCACTTGAAATTACAGACAGTCTTTTGCCCAGCAGAACAGGCTTCTAACCACCGTGTAATCCACCTCGAGACATTAATAAAAGCGAACAATGGCATTGTATTTCACAACATAACTAGAAAGTTACCTTGCTGCTTCGGATTTTAATGTAGGTAATGGGTTCCATTGCCCTCAACAGAGTAAACGTGCTGTGTTACTCTGAAAGCAATAAATAGGTAGGTCTGGGGTAGGTATAACTCGCAAATCTGCTCAGAGTTTTGAGGTACTTAATTTTAGAGAAAAGGAAACTCACACAGAAACATGCCAAGAAGAAAGAGGCAGTCACATAATGATGATGATATCCAGCAAGTATTTCTGTTCTGTATGTGTCAGCAGAGGTAAGTGTTTTTTCCAATTTTTCTAGCTGTGGCACATGAAAGTAGCCAGGTTTTAAATCCATGCAAACACAGCCTGTTATCAACAGGGGGGTAACTGAAGGGCATCTGTTCTGAGCTGTGCGAGAAGCATCCTGGCTCCCGTGCTGGCAAATCCTGGTGCAGGAATTGCAGAAGCACCGCTGCCTCCATTTCCACCAGACTGAAACCTTCCCTGCAAAGGTGGAAGGTGCAAGGAACAGGCTTCTCCCCGGGCTAATGCTGCTGCCACTCTAGAGATTGCCTGACGTGGGGTGACACACTGCCACAGGTAACACCTGGCCCTGCAGAGGGAACCTGGATCCTGCCTGCACCAGGCTGAGTACCCAGCTGTCCATGACCAAACTGGAAGGCACGACAGGCACCTGCAGTGGGACCATCAAGTAAATAAAAAGCCAAAACCAAATGAAAAAAAAGCAAAGTGCCTGTATTACAATGAAAAAAGTCAAGCAGGGGGCCTGCAGAGATTGCAGATTCGAGTGGAAGCACTTTAACATCACCAGCATTTCTGGACTACCCAGATCATCAATTATTAACAAATTAGGACATGCCTGATGGGGTGCTTATGTAACACTCCTTAATCAATAAAACTGCCAAGTCCCTTCAGGGAAAAGCACTGTGGATCTCAACAAGTCACAGTATGACACCTTCCTCTGGACAGGATGCTCCAGTGAATTCTGGTCTCCCCCTCCTCAGTCTGGCCTCCCATTCCCAAAGAGGAATTCTGGGCAGCCTGGCAGCCCCTGCCAGAGGCCCAGGGTGCACCCCAGCCTCCCGTGAGCAGCAGCCCTTTAATCAGGTCAGTGCTTATCAATGGCTCATTGTAGCGACGAGGCAGCGCTCCGAGGAAAGGGCCCTATGAAATCCTGCATCTCCCATGTCTGGGCCCCACTGGCTCTCCACGGGCCCCACGGATACAGCTGCAGCCACACACTCCCTGGGCACAGCATGTGTCCTCCAGCCAGGCCAGCTGGCTAGTGGGTAGGAACGGGAGGAAGGAAACCCACAGCTCTTTGCTCTGCTTTTCCCTTTGGGCACAACAGGTTCTCCACGGGAGCAAAGAGCCAGGTAAAATTCATCTGTCAGAGATAGCACACTGAGCCCTGCTTTGCTTCCATTTTGCTTTCCCCATCAGGGCAGAGCGAGCAGGGTGGGCGCACACAACAATTCCCTGTCTGTACTGAAGGGCCCGATCCTTGGGCCCAGAATTCTTGGATCAAATCTGAGCCTCATCCACTACAAAATGAAAAAGGACTCCTAGGCTGGGCCCTGGAAGGAGGAAGCTGTGTGTACTCTCCTACCACCCAACCCAATGAACACCTTGCAGTTCACCCAGGGTGCCCACCAAGGTTAGTAGCTCTGAAAGACCTACTGCAACTTGGAAAGGAGTGCTGAACAAATGAAGTATTTTCTTCTTCAAGGAAAGTAATGACTTAGTAATACTTTTTCCTCTATTTAATAAAATGAAAAATGTTATCAGTGAGAAGGGCTCCCAAGAGGAATAAGTACTCCTTCCAACACATTTGCATTTACAAGTTATCCCACCCTGACTGCACTGCTTTCTGGTGGTGTAACTGGTGACTTCACATCCTAAGAGCCATAAGCCCTGCTTATGCTGTCACCCTGAGATATACTTTAATTGTGAACTGAGCTAACAGGCCAGCCCATAGCAAGTGTAACGAAAAATATCTAGCAGAGGACAAGGACGTAAAGCGAAACTTCTAAATGACAAAGACTTCCATTTTCTGTGCAAAGCACTGCCGGTGACAATACAGAACAAGAGAAGGAGACCGTGATACGAGCACAGACTGTTTTCCTAAGTTTCCCTTCAGCTGCTGGCAGTCCTGAAATAGGTTGCAGAAAGTTTAAACTGTGGTACCGATCACTGTCTGTTCTACAGGGCTGCTTTAAAAAATGAAACAGCGTTTTTCTATTTCTATTTTCACTTAAAACAATATTCCACTATCTTCCAAAAGCCATTCTAATCCTGAAACAACCCTAATGAGGGCAGTACTACACACCCAAGCAGTTTCATCACACATTTTTTCAGCGATTGCCTTTTCAAGGGTACCCCTTTTACGGGTGCGCAACACAAAACTTACTACAAGCACGCCGTGGTATCACGCACATTTGGCATTTTACAGCCATGCTTTAAAGTTCCCCTTCAAAATTACTGGCAAGGAAGGAAGTTCTGCATAATTTTAGCACTCAACATCTGAAAAAATTAGAAATGTCCCAACTGTTCTTTGAGATGTATAAAAGAACAGTTGAAAAACTTACAGTTGACTGGTGCTACCTAGGTTACCCATCAATGGCATTGAGACTGGTATATTATTAAGAGAGGTGTATGATGGGAATTGGTTTATTGTGCTGATCCATAGTAACCAACTCCTGTTCGTCCATCATTTATCTCTCTCACCAGCGACATATGGGTTTGTCTATTCACACTCTCAGCATTCTCTCTGCTCCAACAAACAGTCAGCCTTTTCTGCTGGGATAAGGAGATTTTTTAGTTACATCCATTATGTGCGTATCAACATTTATGGCAGGAAGATAATTGCCAAAGAGCTCAGGGGGATAAAAGCTCCCTCTTTATAACACAAACCCCCTTAAAAAATCAATATTGATATAAAACAGTTCAACACAAAGCCTTGGTGTGTCTTCTGCTTTCTTCAGTTCAAAATGTTGTTTTTGGGTTTTTTTAAACATTGCAAGTCAAACTGGAACATTAGGTAGAAAGCCTTCATCGTGAGTTACATCACTGCTCTTCCCGCAGAGGATGATATAGCAGTGTAAAATATTAATTGTTCCTCAAAGAAGTTTGCAGCAAATATGTCAGATATAAAGAGGACTCCTTGGAGAGATGCCAGCACCATTTAAACTGATTTAGGTATCTTTATTTGGAGACCATACCAATTACTAATGAATCGTAACTTACAGTCACCTTCGCCTAAATGCTGAAAAACGCTGACACAGCCAGCACCAGGGAACAGTGAAATCCTGGGGATTCTGCCCCTCTCCCTGTTTCAGGAGCTCAACCTTCTACTACTTCATCCCCCAGTTTAGATAAATCCATTTGTCACAGCTCCTACAAGATTTACTTCACTTTCCCATGGCTATGTACTCATAAAAGCTATTTTAAGGCGACTTCTATCAGAGTAGCAAGTAACATAGAATATTTATTGATTATATTACTGGAAACCAGTGAGTTGCACTGTACTTAAACTACAGGACTCAGGGATTTTACTTACTGTTATTCTTGCCCTTGTATTTCCTTCTGCCTCCCTAACTTTTGTCTCCCTCATGAAGCCCATTATTAGGTCAATTCTCGTCCTACAGTCACACCCAGGCAGGTTAGTGACCACTTAAGTCAGGGCAAGAGTGTCAGCCTGACACCTGGGATCATGAACTCTTCCAGTAAATCTTCCTGCATGTTCAGAAACCATCCAGCACAATAGCTGCCTAATCCCATTTTAAATCTCCGAATGCTACCACACTGTAATGTTTACAACAAGGTCAGTAAAAGAAAAAACTAAAACCATTGTATTTATTAAACACTCCTACCTGTGCTAAGAGGAAGTCATACACAAGAATTAAAAAATATAACTGTGTCCTTTAATTACTAATCCCTCTCCAAACTGTCTAGCAACTACTTTAGCTTTAAATAATTCAAGACATTTTACAGTTCAAACTACTTAGTTACAAGGGACCCAAAGCAAAGCCCTGTCAATATGTGCTTTTCTAGTTTTGAAGTATTACTTAAAAGGAATAAAAATAGAGTTGAGAAACCACATATAAAAGAGAAAAAAATCCTTCTGAAAATAAAAAGCTGAATTAAATTCGAGCTGCTCAATTGTGAACATCGACCAGCTTTTCACTCACTCGAGGGCTGTTAACTGCATGTTACCTGCCTTACAGTACAGACTATTTGTTTTTTATCCCTGAGCAACAGACTATTTCCTGGTTGAGTTTAAAAACTCTGTGACGTTCCAATATCAACCCACACATGTGTGTCACTGTCAACGTCAGTGGCAGGAAAACATTAGAAGTCACCCCTTGCTAATGCTTTCCTAACATGGAATTTCCTTGTACCTCGTCCCCCAGCCCACCTCCTCCTTCAGCTGAGAGCATCCTTCCCAAAGTGCATTTTTTTTTCTCCCTTCTAACCATATGGCAGGGAGAGAGGACTGAAAATGGGCAGTGCCAGCACTAGATCGCTGCTTTTTTAGGTGCTCGCGTGTAACTTACTCAAACTGCTCTCGCTGCCTTGCACTCGGCGAGCGCGGCCGCAGGGAAGAGCCCCCCCCGTGCGCGGGGGCTTCCCCGGTGTCCGGGGCGAGGGCTCCCCCGGGCACTGTCCGTGCCCGCCGCTCTCCCGGCACACGCAGCTCCTCCCGGAGCAGGAGGGCGTCCCGGGCAGCCCGTCCTGGTCCCGCTGACCCGGGGGTGCCGGGGCAGCCCGGCCCGGGGGCCAGCACCCAGCTGCCGGCACCGGCGGGTTCAAGGCCGTTCCGGCTCCCTGCCTCCCGGAGGCACCATATGGTCCATCCTGCACATCAGCAGCTTTATTTCCCCATCAGCTCGGCCCAGAGGGGGAGCTCCGGGAGCAGCGGCCACCCCCTGCCCCGCAGCCCCCCGGGGCACCGGCATTAGGCATTACCCGGGGATTACGGGGCTAAGTAGGGGAAGACTCGCGTTATATAACCGGGGGAGCGTTCCGCCCTCCCGGCGCTCCCACAGCCCGCCCTCCGCCCCAGCCGGGGCGGCCGCACGGCGGCGGGGGGAGCCCGGCGCCTCCGCCCCCGGCCCGCGGAAGGGGCCAGACGCAGTTAATCCCCCCGCTGGCGGGGGAGGGACCGCGGGGTGCCCCCGCCGCCCGAGCAGGAGGAGGAGGAGG
>VXBU01003960.1:92773-145625 GCA_013400315.1 Bombycilla garrulus
GAGGCCGGAGGGGGGGGGGCGGTGTGAAAGGAAATCAAAGCCCGTTTTCTTCCCAGAAACGGCCGTTCTCCCCGGGATCCCTCCGAGTCACCCTGGTGACAACCCCCCTCCAGCCAAAGACGAACAAAAGCCGCGGTGCCCCCGGCCCCGGCGCTCCTCCGGGCCGAGCAACAGGCCGGGAGAGGCGGCGGAGGAGGGACCGGGAGGAGGGACCGGCTATTGACGGGGGAAAGGGGCAGCCCCTGCCTCGGGAGGGGGGGACGTGGGACCGAGCCAGCGAGCGCCGTGTTTACCCTGCCATTGCTCCGAACCCCGATCTTAACCACAGCGTAAGAAACCAAAACAGTTTAAAGCGTGAGTCAGCACGCGTTTTGTTCACGCGTTCCGTTCCGAACGCACGGCCGGTCCGGCAGCAGCGCCCGCGCTCGGGGCTGCTCCCGCACACGCGCTCCCGCAGCTCCCGTCAGGAATAACCCAGGGCTGCTCCGGGGCTCGGACGAGCCTTTTGTTCACAATCCTGCCTATCGAACGTGCGCTTCAGGTTCCCAAAATAACCAAGCACGCGGCTTCCAACACAAATACCAGGAATTATTTTAAAAATGATACGAGAGGGAACCAGCGCTAGCCCATCCACGCGTGACACCCTCCCGGCGGAGTCCCCGGACGATGACGGGTTTATCCTCCCCTGCCTGTCTGATCCAAGTTTAGCTGGAAATCCCCGGACGATGGCTGAGCCGGCCCGGCCGCGCTGACACGAGAAGCCGCGGGCTGGCGGCGCCGGGCGCACCGGCGGGTCCCCGCTCCCGCTCGCCCCCGACAGCATCCACCGCCTCTTCCCGCAGCATCCATCGCCTCTTCCCGCAGCCCAGCGCGTCACCACCCGAGCAATGACACGGAAACCCACGGAGCGTCCCCCGCTGCCGCGCACTGGCTGCCCCGCCGCCGTGCCCCGGACAGCACCGCAAATCACCTTCTTCACCACCATTTTAAAGCCCACGGACCCCCCTCCCTCCTGCCCTCCTCTCCGTGGTCCGACTTCAGCTCTGACCAGAATGGAGGGCGAAATTCTCCCCTCAAGTTTCTGTGCCCTTCCCTCCGGCGGCCCCGGCACTCGGGATCCGCGGGCAGAGCGAGCCCAAGGTGGGCACTTTCTTGAACCGCCCCTGCAAACTTTCCAGCCCGGCTGCGACCGTGCCGAGCCCGGTGAGCAACTGTTCCGAGGGTGTTTAAGTCCTTTTAAACGAGCTCCAGTTTCCCAGCCCATATCGATTTCAAATGTTACTTACTGGAATATGTGGCTCCATCCGTGGTGCTTCTACCCGCTGGGAAACCAGCAGCATCTTGGACTGGGGATCAACCGGCTTTTAGATCCACTTTGGCTGTATTAAGCAAACCCAGCGCCGCAGAGGACTCGCAGCCTGTTTTCTCCTTTTAGGTTCCAGACAAGTTCATCCTGGCGTTGCAGTTTGCTAATGATTCACTGTCTGTCTCGATCTGCTCACTACATTTCCATCAACCCACAGCTTCCTCACTTAGAAGGTGGAGTTTGTGGGGTTTAAGTTACTGATAGGCATATCTAAGTGCTGTGTCACTCAAAGAGGAGGAGACACACACACACTCACACACACAGCCCGCACACTCACACACACGAACGGCGCCAGGCTTAAAGGGGAAGTAACACTTTCTTCTCTACAGTAATTGGACACCTCACATATCCAAGGATTTAATATTTTTTTTTCTCCGTGCATGAAGGCGAAAATTAACCAGCCTACGGTCAAAAATTTTAACACACAAAAAGCTGCTTAGAATGTTTAGCGCCTTCCTTGTAGAGCTTCAAGTTCATTTAGTATAAAGTCAGGTCAGATAGCTACTGGCAATTAATAGATTTTTTTCCCTTCAAATCAAAGTGCTCAAATCACTAAAAAGAGAGCCCAAAGCATGAAGTCTGAAGATTTGAGTTATTCTTATAGACTGTAGTTTCCTGTCCCTTTATGACATATGATATTCAGCAGTCTAAACACAAAAGGGTTAAACTCATCTCACACAGGTGAACCCAGGTTAGCAAGAAGGAAACAGCAGAGTTCTTTCATTTTCATCCTTTGTGCTATGTACATGTCTTTTTGAAGACAGACACAATTCCAGAGAGCTCCCATAAACCACACACTTCTCATATGACTATAAATGTGCTTGCTACAAGCTGCAACCTCTGAATGCTAATTTTGATAGACCATCAACTGAAAGCTGAGAACCTATTCAGACCTCCTCTTGGACTGCGCAGAAAGAACTGGGAAGAGCAAGCTGCAGGCAGCTAGGAGAGCACACTGAGTCCGCAAATAATTGCTGGTATAATTTCATTTTATTACCTTGCTAAATCACTACAATTGTCACTCCTATCCTGATAAATTGGAAATGCTGGAAACCCTGTCCCAGTACACTGACTCAATGGATGAGGTGTGGA
Organism: Bombycilla garrulus; assembly: GCA_013400315.1. Lineage (NCBI taxonomy): Eukaryota > Metazoa > Chordata > Aves > Passeriformes > Bombycillidae > Bombycilla > Bombycilla garrulus. The sequence continues at coordinate 95,232 of VXBU01003960.1, forward strand.
AGACTTAGTAGCATTTGTAATAAAATGTCTAGTTTCTAAGATCATTCCTGAAATAGTGATATGAGTAAATTATGCTCTGTAAAATTAGGAAACAAGTTATTTGAATACAATCCCTTTACTGTAACCAAATACAAAAAAGTGGAGCCAGAATCTGGCCTCACTTTCAGGAAAGTTTTGCAGACATCAAACACCTTCAACTTGCAGTAAACTTATCTTTGTACCCTGAGCTAAGAAATATTGTTCATCAACAGAGAAACATTGCTTTTTAGCTTTGCTGAAGCCTCTGGCTTGCCTGTGACAGCTGTAACAATGGGCCCGCTTCTCTGAGCAGTATTTGTGGTATTTCAGTTTGCATTGTTTGGAAACTTACTGGCTTGCTTTATTAGTGCTTTTGCCTTCTATATTATTTAAAATTACTTTGATCTGTTTTGTCAATTGAAAAAAAACCCACAAAAATAATAAACTTTTGTGTGTGTGAATACCCTGAATACAGCTTCTGAGGGCCAGATCTCAAAAGCTTTCATTGACTAAGGGGAGGTGTATCAACATATGATGTTTAGGTTTGCTGAGCTGCCCAGACCAAGTCTACAACCCTGCCTGAGGTGCTGAGGCCTAAACACAGCATTAGGGATCTGAAAGAGCCAACAAGCTGAGCAGGAGTCACCTAAAAGGAGCAGGCTCCGTGAAGACACACATTCATCACGCTTGAATGAAGCTCCGCCTGGAAGGAGGTGCCACTGCCTGCCGGTGTGCAATGTCAGAAACCCTCCCCTGAAGATACATGTGCGTGTAAGGGCTCCCGTCCTTCTCCTGGAGATTTTTGAACTAAAATACATCTGTGTGGAGCACGTGGATTCACACAGGAGCACAGGGATTCACACACTGCAGCTGGACCTACTGACAACACCAAGATCAGATGAGGAACAGTGGGTCTATGCCAGTTTTTCTACACAGCACCTTTAGTGCACACCCATTATTGTCAAGAAGTTTTGTCATTTATGACTCCTGCCAAACATTTGAACTTCCTGACAGATGACAATGCTTCCTAAGAACTGTCATTTGCTTTGTTCACTTCATAAATCCAGACCAAAGGCCTCCCCCAAAAGGAAGATGTAAGGTGTACAGGAATCCTGTCTGTCCCTGCTCTGCAGCAGGAATGATGTTGCTGCCTTTAGTTGCCGAGTGGATCTGCTTACCAGGTAGTGGTTTGTGTTCTCGTCTGTAAGGTGGGGTGTGCTCTCAGAGGGAAATCACATCAAGACACTTTTAGCAGTTAGTCCATGACAGAACTGTAGCAACATTTTCTTCTCCAAACCTGCTGGCTTAAGCTGTGTAGGCTCTGGATGTCACTCCAGCAGCCCAGTGCCCATGCTGCCAAACCTGGTGCACTGGGCTGATTGGCCTGTGGTACGTGCTGGGATGCTCAACAGTGGCAAGGACAACTTTGGGTGTGCTCAAAAGCCTAATTTCAGGCAGGGTAAGCATTTAACAAACCCCTTGCAGAGATCACTCATTTTCAGCAATAGGTAATGGCTAAGCAGGGGATTTCAGGGCTGCAATTTTGGTCTTTGGTGATTAAATTATGAGCCCTTTCTTTAGGCATATTTACTCTAGCTGACCTGGGGGAATCCCTGGCTGCTCTGGAATCAATAACAAAACTTTCACTGGCTTCTTCAGGGCAGTATTTTATCTTCTCAGGTTAGGCTTACCCTAAGCATGTTGCAGACTACCTTATTGCTATGCTTTTGTCCTGTTTTGAAAAGGTGACTTGTAGGACTCTGCAGAAAAGATGTGATTCTAGTGGCATCAAGGCTGTTATGGCTTGAGGCTTGACAAAACATATTCTAGTGCCTCAAATGCTTCTCCCAATGCTGGGCATCAAACCAGGCCTGACTGGCTTTGATTAACCCCATTCTTTATCAATTTTACAGTAGTTTGCTACATTGCATTTAGCATCTTTAATATCCATAGAAAATACAATTTGCTTTGTTTCTTTCTAAAACTAGTGTAATTTCTTTCCACAAAACAAAAGATGAGAAGAGTGCCATGAACCAAAACAAAACCTAAAAACGTAACAAACCAAAAATATCCCAAAAAAGACCAATGTTTTTTGTTTACTCAGTGGTTTTGAAATTTCAGTATCTTTCTACCTAAGGAGAACAGATAGCTGGAAAGCTGCAATATGCTAAATAACTGCCTGCAGTTGTGTTCACCAAGCAAAAGGACTGTGCACTCAGACACAGCCTTGCAGGGTTGTGTCAGCAACAGGCCAATGCTAGAGGAAAGGTGTGCATCTTCCAGGCTGGTGCGAATTAAACATGCTAAAACTGAGCAGCCAGGTAACCGTGATGCTGGGACTGCTCTCTCAGAAGAACTGTGCCCGACTTCCAACTGGCCTCTGATGTTCCTGACATCAGAAAGGATAACAGAAGTCCAAGCACACATAGGCTGCCCACAGCACGTCTTGTACACTGAAGGGAAGCAGCAACTGAGCAGCACAAGGATTCACAAGAGATTCACTGAAGGATTAACAAATTTGTCAGTGCCTCAGAACCAGATGTATGGCAAGTGTGTGATGCTTTCCACTTGCACATTTACAACCTGAAATCAGGTGAAATCAATGGCTGGGGCTGGATGAAACTTCAGTTGGACTGGTCAGTACTGCATTTCTTATCAGGTCAGATCAGCAATCCAGCTTATTTGGTATCTCGTCTCTGACCACAGGCAATAGCTGATCTTACAGAAGATAGAAAAGAAACTTTTACTGAACAGTTGCAGGACAACTTACAGGTAATAGTGCAAGCCTTATGGCAGGTTTCTTTTTAAGCAAAGCCAATCTGTAATTGGCTGATGCTCAGAACCAGGAAAGCTCGTGTCCTATGTACAGTGTAATAAACTGGGGATGAAATTACTAATGCATGCAAAATTTAAATTCATTTCTGAAAGTCACAATAGCATCAGTAACATCATGTTGAGTAAAACAGCATCTCAGGTCATTTCTGAATGTGTTCAATTGCATGTCCTTTTTAAGAGAATCAAACCATTCTTTGATGCTATGGTTTGGGTTGGAAGACACCTTAAAGACCATTTACCTCCAATCCACCTTCCACCAGAACAGGCTGCTCAGGACCCCATCCAACCTCACTGTGAACACTCCCAGTGATGGAGCATCCACAGCTGCACTGAGAAACCTGGGCCAGGGCCTCAACACTCACAGTAAAGAAATCCTTCCTAATTCTAATCTACATCTACCACCTTTCAGTTTCTCTCTTTTCAGTCCTATCAATACATGATATTTTTCATACTAAAAGTATATGTAAAATACCTAAAAATAAAATAAAATGCATAAATGCATCAATAAACCATTTAAATTGACTTAGTAATGCTTGCTACATTTAGTAATCTTGTAAATCATATAGAAAAATATATGTATCTATGTATACTTGTTAAAGTATCAATTCAATTTCTTTTTAAAGAAACATTACTTTCAGGAAAATAAGCTTCAAGAAGAAAAGCTTTTTATTGTATGCAGTTAACTAAAGGTTTTCAGTGAGGTCTTCACTGGACATGAAAGAACACATATGATCAACTTTTTGTAATTCCTTCAACTTCCACACGTCATTATTTACATGAGCTCCCATGGAAGAGTCTATAGGTAAAATCACCAAAGGATGGATGGCCATACTAACATTTCAGTGGGTACATAAACTACTTTAGAAAATTATATAAATTAAAGTGAATTACAATTTTGTTTTTTATATGGAAAAACAGACACCAATCTAATCTGTCTGTTTAGGAGTTAAGAGATGACAACTCTATGAGTAACTTCATATTTTCGGAAAACTACATCGCATAAAGTGTCTATCATCTACTAAAGTACCACTTAAAATCAAGTTGTTAATGTCTGCTTAGTGGCCAAATGCTTCTTTCAAACTGATGTCTTCTCAACTTAGTTTTTAAACTCAGAAATCAATTATTTGCATAGCTCAGAGATCCACTCAGGCACATGCTAACACTCTGTATGAGTCTCTCAGAAATGGAAGGGATTACCCAAGTGCTGAGGGAAGCAGGCAGATGATCAGAGTGGTGAAATGCTGACAGGTTGCTCAGGGGTTGGTGGATGTCCCATCTCTGGAGACTTTCAAGGTCAGGTCAGACAGGGCTCTGAGCAACTTCATCTAGTGGGAAGATGCCCCTGCTCAGTGCAGGGGGGGTCTGGACCAGATGACATTTAAAGGTTCCTTCCAACCCAAACCATTCTGTGATTCTATGAGCTGCTTTTGTAGAAGACTTACAGACATTTCAATTCTGACCACCTTGCAGCTAATAAGATTTTTCATTAAAAAGCACAGAAACTGATACAAATGAACATTATCTCTATTGTCAGCAACAATACATTGAAATATTTGATAATGAATGACATTTCTCTAATTCTGACTTGTGCATAAAACATCTTCCCTTTTGCCTTGTGATGTGTGCTCTCAGCGTGGCTGCTGCTGGCTCTGCCCAGCAGCACAAACCCTGTGCTGGACTGCAGGGGTTCTGGATGGCAGGTCTGAGGCTGCTGCACATCCCACCTGCAGCCTCAGTTACACCTAAGGACAAAAGCTGTCATTTGCTGAAGTGAGAGGTACCTGCAAGCACTCGGGCATTGTTTAAAGGAGCTCCTGTCACCCCCCAGGAGATGCCTTTTGTCCAAGTATTACCTTTGGCAGCGTTGTCACATTTATCAATTGCCCCAGCAGCCAAATGGGCACAGAACCAGCTCCCAGCCCACTGAGGGGATACTGGATCAGGAGCAAACAGAGACACGCATCACTTGCCAAATTTCCAGATTAACAACAGGTCCAGGCTTATTAAGGACACACTTATTTAACTCCTGTACCCGACTGCGAGTAAGACACCATCACTAAAACACATAACACAAACAAGGCTTAGCAATAATTTTAGCCTTGCTGTTTCTCACTGCTAGCTCACAAAGTTCAAACACAAATGCAATGATCAGGGACATATAGACCTGCCTCAATTCCTCTGGAAGTCAACAGAAAGGCAGAATTTGACCCATACCTGATGTAATATATTCCAAATTGCTTTAAATATCCAAGCATAAGAAAATGCTTCTGCATTCACATAATTTTGCTTTCCTCAGGAAACACCTTTCTTCCTTAATTTTCCATTTCAGTTCTAAAGCTGTCCTCTCTTTGCTAAAGCTATTTTTTAAAACATTCTCTATTTCATGACTGTCAAAGTATTCTTTCCATGCCAGATACATGGCAAAGTTACATATTCTTCGACTCAAAACAATTTACATGAATATTCATAAACTACCTGATGGCAGAATTGGCCCTGAGATTTAAAACCATAAAGCTCACAGAAACAAATGTTACCCTCTTTCCTTTGTCAGAGATCCCTCGGATCATGCTTAAAAATTATATTTTTATGCCATTGCCAAGAAAATGCAAAACCAGTGCATGAAACATTGTATGTTCTGTTTATTAGAGTGTCTGTGATGCTGCAGATATTCAGCCAGACTAGGATGCTGCCAATGTCAGTTTGCGATTTACTAGAAATTATTGATTTCAATTCTTGGTTTCCCAGGGCTACTGAGCATATCCTGTCATATAAATATGCATCCGTTTGCTGGAGGCTGCAGCCTTCTGCAGAAATGTGTGGTGTCTCAACTAATGTCAGATTTCTTGAACCAAAAAATAAAGCTTTACTTCCTTTCAGTAAAGGAATGAATAAAAGGTATTAAGATACATTTCTATGTCCAATACAATATCAACAAAACTACGGCATCCATCTAGAATTGTACATTTTCTTATTCAAATAAATACAGCAGCACAGTCCTGAGAAATTGTGCTACCACCCTCCCTGTCCCCCAAAGGAAAGCACAACCAGTAACCTTGAACTTCTCATATAACTCAAGAAACAGCCTGAACTGAACTACTTTTAGGTATCTAACTTACAAGTTAGTTACACAACACGCAAGTGCAAAAGGATGATAAGTACAGTCACTCTTTGTACATTAAGACCACGAGTGGTTGTTGAATTGCCAGCACTTGAAAAAGGCAGAAAGGAGAACAGCACTGGGAGCCCTTGGGAGCTCCAGCATGTGTGTCCTCTCAGACTGTCCCCTCCCAGGACCCTCTGTTCTCCTGCCCATCTTCTGCTCCTGGTCACCCAAAGCATTCCTGCACAGTGTTTCTTTCCTTTAGCCCTACTACTCCTTCAGACTTTCTCTTGTCCTTCTGCTGTGTTCAAACCTCTAATTCCAGCTACGCACTCTGCTGTCTTCCCTTTCCCAAGGGAAGTACTCCAGGGTGGAGACAAGTCTCTCACCTGCTGCTGGAGCTGCCAGGATGTGCCAGAGGGTACAATGGCATTTCTGGAATTTGGTGAAAGATGCTGACACTTCTGCTGCATGCAGAATTTGGTCCATACCCATCTCAGTGTTCAGAAAAGGGGTTTGGTTTTATATTTTTCTCCAAAAAACCTCCCTGTTTTACCATCACTTTTCTCAAGTCAGTTGCATGCCCTAATGAGTTCTATGTTTACAAAAGTACAAAATGTTAGAGGCTGACAGCAGTGGCAGAATTGACAGAATAAACAGGATAGCATTTTCTTTTGCCTTCTCACTTGTTTATGTGCACTGCAGAGCAGATTAAGTTTGGGAACAAGAGAACAGGGCACAGTCTCACAGGGCCAGGCAGTGCAACCTTTGCAGGTAAAGATTGTGAGATGGACACGAACCAGCTCCGCTCCCTCCCTGCTGCTGTGGCTGCTGCAGCTGGGACAGGGAGAGCACTTCCCTCTCAGAGAGGTGATGGTGATCATTCCTGCTCTACCTCCAGCTGTACCCACTGCTGTTTGGAGTTCAGTTCACACACTGCAATGAGGGAACTTGGGTTTTGCCATGGCAGGATGGAAAAGGTGGGAAGCAGCTTCCAGCCATGGAGGATGCTGGCAGGCTGATGCCTATTTCCCACATTGTCAAGGAAGGAGCCCTCTCAATTTTCAACTGGCTTGGAAATGAACCCCTGAATTCCTTTTGAGCACTCTGGCTCTTCCTAAAGTATTTGAAAACAACTTATTGCCAGATTATGGTGAGATCATCTCGCTCTAGCAGGAAAAAGAAAAGAGAGAAAAGGAAGCACTGCAGCTTCCCAAGCCACTTCAGCACTAATAGCAGTATGATCGCAAATCAATGCAGAGGGACTGACAGCAACAATAAGTGTTAACTGTTGAGCTGAAGGGGCTGTTTAACCTGGCTAGGAAAAGTTATTTCTACCACAACTATTTGAGAAAAAATTGGCAATTAAATTAATTCAAGCATATCCTCTCTTTTCATGGGAAAAAATGCGGAAAAAATCCAGGCAGAGAATGAATGGCACCTAGATTAATGAGAAACTGCTCAAGAAGAGAAAAATAATGATTTTCTAAAGTATATTCATATTACATTCTGTGGTAGCACCATATGCTAGTTTCCTAGATGCTGGTAATCCTGATGTATTTTTATCTTGGCTAGTACCAAGGAGGGAGCTGTACAAGGCCAAGTTCTTCCCACATATCCACACTGAAAGCAGTTTACCTTCGCTCTGTGTTGTGAATGTGAACCAAGACAGCAACTGCTTCAGAGCATGCCTTTATTTTCTGGCTGTACCAGACCGGCTTTTAAAAATCATCCTACTGCATCTCTTGAGTCTTTTATGAAGCCTCTTTTTCAATGACAGAGCCTAGAAATGTTAGACTTTGAAATCACAAACCTCTACTGCTTCAATTTAAGGGTCAGATTCACTAATTAGGTGCAGCAGGAGACTATAAATTGTTCACGTTCCAGACAGAGGAGAACAACAAAAAGCCATTCTGTATTAGTGGGGATGTATTAACATATACGTAGGACTTCATTCTTCTCTAAGTTGAACAAATATTCCTTAACCAGTCCTTAGAAATCACTTCTGAAGGTGGTGGCCTTCTTCCACTATTAGACAGGGAAAACCATCTCTGACTGCACTAGAAAGAAGAACCACCACTAATTAACATTGTTTAATCAGATAGATTTGAAATATCTATAGCACAGGTGACCCTAACTCTAGCCTGCTGCCGAATTATTGTGTTAGCAGTCATGCTGCTCTGCTCCAGCTGCATCTCAAGAAACTTAACCACAGATCTCAATACAATTTCTGGTGCAGTGATTTTGAGCCTTTTGGGCAGTCAGTAGTCCAAGGATGAAAGTGATCACACATTCAAAATTCACATTATTTTGAAGGTTTTTGAAAGATGCTGGTATGAGCATGTATCACAGTTTCCACAGGGGCCACGGGAAAGTGATTTCAAGACAGCAGGACTGAAGTCAATGGCAGTGAAATGGAGCACAGAGCTTGTGTCAGGAGTTTTCTCAGGTGGGGCTCACCTGATACAGAGCAGCCTAAAGAGGTGGGGCAAGAGGCAAGTGCAACTTTGGGTGTAATGCCTAGGAGGAAAGCAAGCCATGGTATGCTCCAGCAAAGCATGGAGAGCCAAACAGCAATTCATCCACCAAAAAAAAAAAAAANTATAGATTTGTTTCTCTCAGTTAGGGTTTTCAGGAGGAAAATCCAAGTGTCCCTGACTGTCTAGTTAGCAATTCATGCTATGCTCATCAGCACAGTATGTGACTCCCTGTGACCACACTGCCTTTTGGTAACTTTTAGCCACTCTAAAGATAGGTGTGGTAGCACTTCGGAGTCACTCTGGAAACCAGGAATACACGTTTGGGAGGCATCTTTTATAATTGGCATGGCTGAGCTGCAGCTCTGCCTCAGGCAGAAGGTAGACTCCGTCTCGCTGGGGGTGGTGAAATGAAATCTCTTAGCACAGAAAGAACACAGAGCAGCTCAGAAGCCTGCAGGAAGGGGCTGGCACCTGGGGTTGCACAGAACCTCCTTGCAAAGCAACTGGAAGGAATTTTTTCCCCCAAGTGAGGGAACTGTGCGGAGGATGTTGTTGCCGAAGTCACCAGTGAAGTAGGGAAATTGAAATAATGAGCTACAGGAATCTTTCTGCATTTTGGCAAGATTCGAATCCACAGCTGTTTATAAAAAAGTAATTAGTGGCCTGTCAAGCACTTTGAAGACGTTCTGAGTGCTAGAAAATTGTGATAGACTTATCTTTCTGTGCCTCTGTGTCTTGTGAGCGATTATTCAATCAGTGGGGTTGTTGACTGGAAGACTCAGCCAAACAGTGATTGGGATTCTAAACTATTCAATTACCTCTAATGAAGAAGGATCGGAGAAACAACCCTTAAACACCTTAAACAGAGCAGCAGTATTAACACACAAAATAACTCTCAAGAGAAACCTCCAGACACTTGCCAAGGTTGGCTTTGGAGCCAACTGTGATACAAACGCATAAAATATTAGTTCCTTAATGGTTGTGAAGTGTTGCTCTTTAAAGGTTACTGTCTTCCTGTCCAGACAAGGCTGCAGTGGAATGATGAATGAAGCGATCCATAAATCTGAGGTTTTCAAGCACCTGCAACTCCCATTGGGGTCAACAGGAATTTTGGATTACTGGGATTTAGCCAGTAAAACCTGATTCTGCACGAGATTAACAATCCCCAGGGCTATTGGCCTCGTCAGCCACAGCGTTTACCTGATGAAGTGCTTGGAATGACGGCTCCAAAAATGCTGGTTATTTGGATGAGTGTTTGTGATGGAAGACTTGATCTCTAAAGCACAGGGACTAGGTCTGCGCCAGAGAGGCTGCCTTGAAGTGGAACTGGGAAGAAATTGCTCTGTGGCTGGCAGAGAAGCACAGTGATCCCTGCAAAAAGTGCAAGACAGGATTCTGCTTCTGAGGGAATTTCTCTCTCTCCTCCATTACAAGTCTCACCATATACAAAGAGCTGACTTGTTATTGGAGCTCAAAGGAATGAATGAGCTCAAAAGAATGTGATGAGAAGAGAATGCTACAATTCCACTGGGAAGAGCTGCTTCTTTTTCTTTAACTTTTCCATTCAGTTAATATTTTACTGTGGCCTTGGAGCGCAGTCTCATCGGAATGCCTCTGTCCTGCTGCAGCACCGGACAGTCAGCTGGAGCATGAACACTGCACCTGCCTGTAGCTGTCTAGAGCGTTGTGTGTGTCTGCATTTTTGAAAGTATCTCACGGTTTTGTTTCCTGTGAATGTGCATTCAGCCCTGCACACTCGTGAAATGCTTAGCTGGGCTTGGGAGCGTGTACATAGCGGGCCACAGCGGGGGGATGGGGCAGGGGAAGAAAGAGGGGCTGTAAGGCAGCTTGAGAACTGATACCATGGCTAGTGTGAAACTTCTTTGTGAAGGGAACAACACTGCCAGGTTTTGGCTTAAAGATTCTCAAACACTCCAGCAGCTTTAGAAACTTGAACGTGTCCTAGGCTCAGCAGTGTGCAGACACAATGCTGGAGAGGAGCCCCCATGTAAAATGGTGCCAAGGGCTGCGACAGCTCCTGAAATTCCAGGATCAGGCCCTAAAAATAACAACACATTTGACCCAACATAGCCAGCAGAGCCAGAGGAGATGACAGGCTGCACAGCATAGTTCTAAGCCAGCTTTCCTAAACTACAAACCCATTAAATATTTAGGTGGCCATATGCAAATCATTTAAATTCTGTTTCTCAGAAGCACACCATGGTGTACAGATGTGCTTTGTGCTGAGATCCTCATCCTAACCTTTCAGCAACTATTTATTTTAAACCAGTAAAGGACTTAATTAATGGCTAATTGTGAGCTACCTTTTTTTTTAAAGGTATTTATTTATGAGGGAGGAGGGGGAGGAAGCAGAAATGCAAGGTCCCGAGTTTCTGTCAGAGCAAACTCCCATAGAAGAAAACACACTTTTGTAACTGTACCAAAGAAAACCCCGGGATTGCTCAGATATTTTCAACCCCCTCCACGGGTACCAATTTGCTAATTCAACAAATAAACAGCCCTTTATGTAGGAGATGTCTCGTGGACACTGTGAACACTTTTAGAGACTAGGGCCCCAGATCTTCTTTTCTTAATGTCACTGTGAATTTGCTTGTGGAAGTGTATGACACCATGCGCGGAGCCGAACAGCTGAGCTCATGCTTCAGGCATTCTCCCAGGACCGAGGGGGAGGGGGCTCTCTGCCAGCTCTCGGCCGCCTCTCCCCTCGCATTTACACACACACAAATCATGTTATCATAGTGAAAATATGTAAGAATTCCAGGAAGCAGAGGAAGTTTGGATGTTGACCTTATTTTTTTCCAGAGGAAGATCACTCTGAATGTAAAAAGGACGGTGGACGCTAGCTAAATTCATTTGCAGATATTTTAATTTTCACTCCAACTCTCTTTTGCTATATTTTATCTTTTAGGATTAATGCTATTTGTATTTTATCCCATGTGGCTACTTTGACTGCAAGAACTGAAATCACTTGGTGAGAGGTCTATGGGACCTATTTGGACTAAAAAAAAATAAAAAATTGGTAGATGAGGTCCCAGTGCATTCTGGTTCCTATTTTCCATTACAGTACAGTAAAATTGGGTGAGACTGTTTCTGGAGGGGAGGGAAGGAAAGGGTGGATGAAAGAGTGGGCTAACACATTAGGCTTTGGCACATGGAGGCCTGGGTTTATTTTGCTTTACAGTTCTGGGCTGGAACTCTTAAAATGCTGATCAGTTTGGCCCCAAAGTACTTCTAAAAACACACTTAACTTTAAACCTGCAAATGCTTTTGGAAGGCTGCGGGACCTTAGAAGCTGCTGCTCTGGGAAGTGCAGCTACCTGTACTGGCTGGTGCACAGCACCTTGCAACATCCAACCATTCCCAGCAGCTCATCCCTGATTCCCTGTCTGCCTCCCTGCTCCTTTCATTAGCACTCACACCTGTGAGGCTTTGCACACATTCCAACACAGCCATTCCACTCCCCTAGGACACTTAGGCAGAGCCAGGGAAACAGCACCTGAGTCCTTAAACACTCATCTCTCTCCGCATACCATGGACAACGTGGTCACACACAGACTTGTAAAATGGCAAGTAAAGATATCCCATTCCTCTTTCTGTTGAATTGCAGGGGTCAGCTGTCCCTCAGCCTGGCAGCCTCCATGAGGAACACCAGCCATGCCTGTAGGAGCACCAGCTGTGCCCCCAGCACACCTGAGCCTGGTGGCTATTCCTGAGGAACCCCACACCTTATTGTGTGCTGAGGCTCTTCAGGTTTTGTAAAATATGCTTTGACCAGCATGTTTAATTTGTAATATGGCTGGGCATAAATCCTGGGCACATCTTGAAGAGTTTGGTTTGAGGATTTAGCAGATCCCTAAAAATTTCTTTGCAAACTATTTCATTCCTTATGTTTCTCTGTTGCAAACCTAAGCTTGAAGCCTGATTCAATTTCAAATGAGCAAGCCTGTTCTTCTAGCTAGCAGGCAGCCTGTGATGTATATTTGGGCCAGGCATCCCCACCCAACAGCTCTGCTCAAACAAGTAGGGCCATCACAGCAAAATCTCCTGAACAGCTCAGTGTCAGCAGCCTCCCTGAAATCAAGGGATATGTCACTGAAGCTGTCAGTGTAGGACTTGTCCCACAAAATTTATTGCTCTATTCAAGTTTTTCTTTATTCTTTTCTACAGGTTTTCTGAATGCACTTCTTTCTCTCTCCCTCTGCTTGCCCCCCATTTTATTCTCTTGTCACATATTTCAAACACACACCTGCCTTCCCTGCCTCAAGTCTGGAGGGCTCAGGCAGAAGGTGGCAGGAAAAAGAGTATTTGAATTATATTTTGGTTTTCAGACTATTCAGATGTAGAAGTAGGCAATGCAAGCCTGCTATTTTGCATGTTGTGGTGCTGAGGCTTTTTTCTTTTAAAGCGTACAAACCCCCTACCAGCTGCAGTCTAGATTTACACCATGGGGAAGAGCACAGTCGAACCAGATTGGAGATTAATCAAAGCAAATTCTGACCCGCTGTTACATGTGTCTCAAAGATTTAAAAAGTAAAAATAAAAAATGAGGAGGCTTTGCTTTGGTAATAAACATTACAACAAAAAGGCACAACATTCCCAAATATGCTGTGAAGAGAAGACAGATGCCTTCTAAGGCTTCTTGGTGTCTCTGGCCATTGTTGTGGATTCGTGGCTGTAGGCTGCCAGAACAGGGGCTGCTGGGGCTGCCCAAGCCTGCTCCCAGCACAGGGAGCTGCCCCAGCAGGGGCCAGCATTCCTGGCTCCAGCACATGCTGGAAACATCCAGCGTGTTCTGGGGTGTCCCAGGCAGACTGCAGAGCCCAGCTCACCTGCCTCCTGCTCACTGGGACAATTACCGATCCAGAGGTTTTGATGTAAGTTACCCACACTGCCCAGGAGAGAGTGAAAAACCCCTGGGATCTTTTCTACACAGAAATCCCTTCTAGTCACTTGTTTGTTGCTCTAAATTGTATAGCTTGTGATTAATAAAAAAAAAAAGTCACCTATGATGATGAATGATCAGTTATCCTGAAATGTGACATTCTTCAGCTTTTAGGGGTATTTTTATTCTGTAGAGATTACCAGCAGGTGAAAGTTTGTAATTAGCAATCACTAGAGTAGCATTGCTAGTCTTCATTAAGAACATCTATTTAAACTTTTGGGCGACCATGCTCAAATGGCATAAACCAACATGGCTCCATTTAAGTTAATGTAGCTCTACTTAGCTGCATCTTCTGGGGAGACAGCTTTTGCTTTCTTGGGAAGAGAAAAAAACAACAAATAATTAGTAGGGTGAATATTTTCTATTTATAAAAAATATATTCACAGGTGCACAGGTAAATCACTCTATTTAGATGTGAGAACTGAGAAGACACCAAGACTTGTGAAAACCACCTGTATCTAGAAGAAGGAAATGCTCCCATCCTTACTGATCTGTATGAGATATTTTAAAACCATCACAAATGGTTTTAACCATCTTTCTCAGCAAAGACTGAATGGCTGAATTGGCCCATGTGTGTAATCAGGGCAGGGTTATACAGTAAGGCCACGATTCAGCAAAGTGCTGGAGCACACCTTCAGCTTTTAGTGCATGAGTGGCTTCATTGAAGTCCTTAGTAATTACATGTTTTGCTGAATCAGGACCTGAATTTATTTGGGGCAGGAGGACCTTAATATCTTCCAAGGAATTATACTTATTAAAGGGGACAGTCTATAAATTAGTGTTTAAGTTAAAATCAATTTCTAGATAATACATATCCCTAAAAGACAGATTGTTAGTTTGTATGAGCTTTGTAACAAAACTTTAATTAAACCCTTTTTAAATAAAACCTGTCGTACATTATACTGCTAATTGACTTGACCTGGTACAAAGAGGACTCTGCCAGCTAGAGGAGACTAAAGGAGATTATTCTGTCTGGTGCTGCAGTGATTGTGTGTTAATAAAATTTATTTCTGCAGTCTTGCCCAACTCCCTATTGTGTATTCAAGAAATGTGTGGGCTTGAAGCCAGTCATCACAAAGCAAAAAGTAATAAAACCTCAAAAGCTGACTTTTTCTACCTCATTCTGCTGCTTTGCTGTAGCACTAAGTACATGGTAAGCCTGCTTGCATGCACATCTCAGAGTTCTCTTTTTAAATTATTTTAATTTATTTTTTCAATTATGTTAAACTCTGCACCTTATTAATGTGAGCACAGTAACAAGCAAAGGACAATTAAAGGATTCAAAAAACTCAGTGATGAAATAGTCTGGGTGTGGCAATCATATTTTATTGCCACTACACTGATTACATACAATATAACACATCTACCAATTAGAGAAACCATGTTCATCCTCCTGGCCCAGACCTATTTCACACAGAATTAATTTCAGGGGGCCAAATTCTTCCTTTACGCTCATGAAAGTAAATCTGAAATAGCTTCTCGCCAATCAGTACAATCATTTGGATTGACATTCACGTAAATGACAGAAAAATATGACCTGCTGACTTCACAGAGTTATTCCTGATAGATGCTGGGTGCAATCACAAAAAAGTAATCACAAGAACTTATGCAAGAAATACATGGAATAAACAGGAGGACTTGGAAGTTTCAATACGTGCTCAAAATTATGAATTAATTGGCACAAGAAACTTGTTGGGATAATTCACATGACTGGAATATTAATCTATCTAGTGGAGCTCGTTCAGGGAGAGGATGAAATGCTGTCCACAGGCACATTCATCCCACAGTGTAAAACACGGGAAGAGATAACCAGTTGAAAATCCCTAGCTAATAATAACAGAGGGAGTGAACACAGGTGCTGTCACGATGGGGGGGTGTGGGGTGTACAGAGTAAAGCCACAAAGAACAGATGGACAGAACTCCTTCTTTTGGAGGGCAAGAAGATGAATCATACACACATGCAGACCACTGGGCTTGGAGACAACAGAGGCACAGGCAGGAGGCTGATGGAGATGCCTGCTGGGACACAGGGATCACAGGACAAACTCCACACTGCCAATGTCTCATGGGAGACAAGGCTGGAGAAGCAACTGGAGGGAACATTCTTTACTCTTCATTTCAAGAGTCAGGAGAAATAGGTTTAAAAATAAGCAAACAGAACGCAATTTGGAAGGGAAAATGAATAGCAAATAGAAGCAGACTTGAAAAAAAAACAGATTAAAAAAACCTCAGAATTTTAAGTATTATCTCATGGGGAATGCACTCAGAGTAGCTGATAGTTCCTTAAAATAGTTCTATTACCAGCATGAGTGCAAATTATCCCAAAGCAGCAAAACCATTTGAAGTGTTGTAAGAAACCACCTTAGCTAAATCATGGACTCCTCCTCTCTGACCTCAAACACCAGGAAGGCATAGAAAGTTGAACCTAGGTCAGATTACTGAAGACCAGGAGGAAACAAAAGAGAGAGTGTAGGGCCCAAATCACAAAGGTCAAATGAGAACACTCTGGTGAAGAAAGGATAATGAGAAAACAGGATGTAATCATACTTCATCAAGAGAGGAAGATGAGGAAAATGTGTTGGCCTTCTATTGAACAAGGCAGGGAAGTTATTGACAGGTGATGCTGAAGGGGCTGAGGGCTTGCAAAATGTCTAATGAGGTTAGGTGGGGAACAGCAATAGTGACAAAGAAGTAGAAACACAAGTGAAATCAGAGAAAGAACAGAGTGCTTAGACAAATAAGATCTTTCAAATTGGCTGGGTCACATACAATTCATCCTAAAGTACCCTACTGAACTACCTGAAGCAATCTCAGGGCCATGAGTGGTTTTCTTGGAGATGTTAGGGGATATGAGTTATCCAGAAGACAGAAAAATAGCAGATATTGCATTTCCTTACAGAGAAGGAAAACATTGTAATGGGGAATTAAAGAGCAGTGAGTGAAGGTCAGTTTTTGGAAAAATATGGAAACAATCACATTATTTGTAACCGCTCAGGAAATAACAAGGAGATGAGTAACAGTTAGCATGGCTTTGTCAAAAACACAGATTTGTTAAACCAATTTAATTTCCTTCAGTGGGAATGGAGGAGAAGCAACAGATAAATCTCTACTTTATTAAAGCTTTCCAGGATCAGACTCCTCATGGTCATAAGTGAGTTAGGAAAAATACAGTCTCCCTCCACCTACAAAATTCTCTCTCAGACTGGAAGTATGTTAAATACATTTCTGTAGGCATCTGCCCTGCATTTCCTCCTATGAAACACCTCTACTCCACTGTTCTACGTTAGACCACAATGACTTATTTTCTGCATACGGTAAAAGTGAGAAGAGCTGCACAGGTGATACCAGACTATTGTGAGGATGTTTGCTTGGAATACAATGCAATTTTTCCCAGCTGGAAGAGCATAGGCAGTTTGTGGCAAGTCCTTTCAGCTTTAAAAAAGACACCAAACAGAAAAGACCTAGCAGAGAGCACTGAGAGTACCCTGAGGTACATACAGAGCCCATAACGCTCTCATACATACAGTTTGCAGAAAAGGCTGAGGAGGAAAAGAGGAAAGGAGTAAGTAGTCTTCCTTATCCAGTGTGGATAGGATAAGAAGTAGTGGGTTAAACAGGAGCACAGGAGATTTAGGTTAAACATTAGGAAACACTTGGTAATAATATGGCTAGTTAAGCACTGGAAAAGTCGCCCGGGGAGGTCGTAGAGCCTCCCTCCTTGGAAAGCTTCAGGAGTATGCAAGAAGTACACTTAACAGAAGTTATGCTTTTAAATTTGTGGCAGACTTAGATGACCTCTAAAAACCCACTTCCCTTTATGAGGGCTACTATTCCCCCAGTGTGAAAGGCTAATTGACTCCAGGGAAATGGCAGCCATGCCTGGATGTGGAATGGCACATCACAGCAACCCCGGCCCTCTGTCGGCATCAGCGGCTCAGCAGGTGCGTCAGCCTGTGCCTCAGCTCCAGCAGAGAGCTGATCCCTCCCGCAGGCACCTCTCTACCTGAACCAACTTCTCAGCACTTTGCTGAACCAGGAGCTCAGCTGGCAGCCTTTCCCCTGCCAAGGTGCAAACACAACAGCCTAAGTTTTCACCATCCACTGTTCACACCTGTGGCAGTGCTCAGCCGGGAATCGCTGCTGAAGGACACAGAGGGACTTTGGTCAATGCTCCATGTTTCCAGAGAAAACTGAACTGCTGGGCAAAAACACAGCCTGCACTCTGTGCTCAGCTAAGAATTCATTTCAGAGGGAAACAAAGTACTGAATGCTGAAGTCCAAGATAGAGTCTCATGTAGCAGATCATGTCCTTCCTACCCATTGCACCTCCTGCCTTGCTCAGGAGCATCTGCACAACAACTTGTGGGTAACAAACACACAGAGGAGACACCGAATCATTGGCCAGCAGCCAAAAATTTATCCCTACAACAAACGTGTTTAAACCCAGACCTAGCCATGTGCAGAATGCTCTGAATTGACACAGTTGCTGAATCTTTCTGTTAAAATGGTAACTAGAATATCTATCACTAAGCTCACAGTCACAAAGACATTCATGTTCCTACCACCCCCAGCAGTCCCAGACACATCACTATATCTCTGCCCACCAAAGCCACGGTGCTGTAAGAAAGTCACAGCTCCCAGAGAATGAGGAAGTTAGTTTATCTGAACTTACACAGCATGAGATGACATTGCTAAAATGATAATAAATTGGGGAAATCGGAAGAAGACAGAGCTTGTCTGCTGGTTGAAAAGGCAAAGTGCACTAGAATTCTTGCATTCCCCTCCTGTACAAACACTGATCTCTATCTTAGGGTGTCAGTTGTAAAGGAGGTGTGATCTGTTACATAACATATTTCATTCAGTTAATAACACTGAGTTACATGTTAATAAAGCAAGTATTAAGAATACATCAAACTCATTATTTAATCACAATTTCTTCCCCCATTCTCCTTAGCCTGGACTGGATTTGAGGCATAAAGAGGATCCATTAAGTATTTCACTGTTTCAGTAGGTTTTTCTGGCATATTGGGCCAAGTTTCTCAAACTTGTAGGAGGAAGGAGAAAAGCCACGCAACACATGCGCATACTCACACACACACAAGCACAGAGCAAGGAATGAGGAGATACTGTAGCCACTGGCAGGATGTGTCTGCTCTTGATTTCACCGTGCCACCCAGCCCTTCCCTGGGTTACACAGTGGTTTTTTCCATGTTATTTTGTGTCTCAATGCCAGCACTGATTGTAGTGATTGATTGACTGAGCTGGTACTGCAGGATTCAAAACAACAACCCTGGTGGCAGCAGCTCAGGGAAATGCAGAGAACACTGGGTTAATCCAAGGAGAGAAGAAACAACGCTGGTGATCTGCCAGCTCTGAGCATCCTACAATAAATTAGGAATAGCTATATTCATTGTTTTAAAATGAAAGATGCAAGCAGAGCCTGGCAGAAGCATTTTAAACACTCTGTTCTGGGCTTTAGCCTGTGGGCATCCAGGGAAAATGCCCCTTTTCCTTCACATTGAGCTCTTTCTCACACATCTCATCTCACCAGCCTCAGCACGTGGGCTCACAAATGACATTTCCTCCCTCCCTTTGGGGTGCAGGGGCTTTCCACCTGCCTGAGTGACCATTTACTGTTATTCTCCTACACTGAAATGGAAGAGGTGCTCCTCACGCAGCATCTCCTTCCCTCTGGCAGCAGTGCCCCTTTCCCCTGGGTCTCCCCCTCCTCGCTGAGGATCAATGAAACCCTCTCAGACTTCACACCTGCACCTCCTGCCAGGGTGAAGGAGGTGGAGACTCTTTTCCGGAAGCAGTGTTTCTCCTTGGGAAAAACTCCTAGAGAATTCAAAGACGATCCTTGAGATTTTTGCTTTTGTTACTTTCCCCCACCACCCCTCTATCTCCTGTGATCTCCTGTTCCTGCTCACTCCACTGCCGCTGCCTCTTAATTAAACATTTTGACACTGACCCTATTTTCATTTTATCTAACATCCCTCTCACTCCCTGCAGCAGAGTCCCACCGACGTGGTCCCCATTATGTTTCTCCTCCCACTCAGCTTATAGTAGTACTACTTGTCCGTTTTCCTGATAGGAATTCCGCCTTCCCCTGGCTGCATTATGAAGATAAGCTGCTCCTACCGACAAAGGAATCACTAATGGACGTGCCTGCTTTCCCATCCCGGGGACAGCGGCTGCTGCTCTCGGGAACTTTTCCCCTAGCACAAGTAGTTTCCAGCATGCCCCGTAAAACAGAGCACATTTATGATTGCTGGCATACTCACAGGGTTACCAGGCAGCTTTTTTCAGGACAGACTTTACAACTTGCATATAGATGGACCCAGACATGGCTCTGGTTAGAGACAATGGGAGATTTACTATTGCATGTATTTTGCACCATGATTTGGTGGCTTTGTATGAACAAAATAGAAACAGAAAATAATTATTTGTTTGCCAACCCACTGAATGTAGGGAAGAAGCACAAAGTTTTATTCATCTGCAAGCTCAGCAGATGTCAGTGTATGAATGGCCTGATTTCAGTCTTGTTTTTGGACTAATGAAGATTTAATATAGCTAACAGAACCATGAGGTAATTCTGGGTTTGAACAAAAAGTGATTCCATATCATCCCATAACTTGTCATGATTAAACATTAACTAAACCCATGAATTTTGTTGGTGGTGTTTTGTTAGAACAGCTTCTGAGGGGAGTGATAGTTCAGTCATTATTTGAATGTCTGCTATAGTGGAGTCTATCACCACTGAAAGCCCAGAATAATGGCCTGTGTTATTCTTTTGCATCTTTTTCTATACAGCTTTTGAGGGAGCTGTAATTGAAGAGAAATGAAAGGGCAGCCAACCAAGAGACAATACTGCAAGGATCAGTACTGGAATGTGAGACAACATACTTTAAAAGCTGAAACTTTAAAACTCCTGCTACGTGTGTACATTTGAAAAGGGTAACATCAATAGCAAAAAAAAAAAAAAAAAAGAAACCTCGGCTATTTTCTCCTGATTAAAAAATAACCAAACTACTTTTCAAAAAAATTTTTGTTTATAATCTGGTGGTCTCCTATGAGGGCATGAAAAAAAGGATTAATGCCTTCACTGGGTACCTAATTTTTACTGCTGTTCTCTTTAGAGAATGTGATTAACTAAAAAGGTGAAAAAGAGACCCAGGGAATAGAGATATGAGAATACCAAGGCAGGGTGTTAAGAAGCAGGGACCCTACCGCAGTTTACAAAAAGCTTGCAAAATATGAACTGCTACTTAGCATCAAGTCCTGTGTCAACTGGGTCTCCAGTGATGTCAGTGCTGTACTCCCTGCTGAAAGCATTCCTGGTGCTTACAGAGAGCTGAAACACCACAGACAGCATTTTCCATACTTAAGTTTCAAACTCCAGTACTTAGAGGATTGCAAGAGGATCATCATTGTGCACTGGCTGATACACCAAGCTTAAATTTTCCTCCTGTTCCTACAAATATGAGAAGCAGAAGCTCTTTAGAGACCTGATGTAAAGCTACTGAAGCCATTTTAAAGCCACTAAAGCCAGTGAAGATCTTTACATCTGTCTCTTGCACTCTTGGATTCTCCAAATACTTATGTGTGTACTTAACGTTCACACAAACAATCCCACGGAGGAAACCGTCTTAAGCTCAGAATATGGCCAAGTTTAAGATGGCTTTAGCTAAATGAGGCCAGGGTAGGCCCAGACATAAGCCTTTCCCTATCCAAGACAATTCAGCAATACTCTCAATTTCTGAAATTATCTGTGCATCTGAAGATATCTGGGATATGTTTGTGATCAAGACTTAAAATGATACAGCAAAGGACTGAGCTTGTTCAAAATAAGCTGGATCCCAAACATAGGAGTCACTGGATCATAAACATAAGAATACTGAGGCTATTTCAGGCTGCAATAAGCAATGTTTCCTCCAGTGTACACCCCAAAAAGATTAAGTTTATGTTGCTTTTAATGATGAAGAGTTTAACAAAGCATAATTTGGAATCAGTTTTCAGTACTCCTGCCAAACTCTGAGTAAAACATCATTTACCTCCTAAGTGAACATTTTTTTTCTGGCAGTTTTGTATGAATTAAACATTTTGGTCATTTAAAGAAAAATGTTAAAAATCTGGAGTGTTCTTAAAATAGCACATCAGTATACTTGAAATATCTTTTCTGATTTTAGGGAACTCCCCCATGCATGTAACGTGCTATGAAAACCAGAGTTATTGTGCACAAATTTCAGAGCAAGCTTATGAAAATAGCATAATGAAGCAAAGTGCTCAGCAATGCCAGAGCATGGGGACCACAATGCTGTAATAGATGATATCAGGATGATGGCAAAATAATGTCACTGCAGTCACTGGAGACTATATTACTATGTCAAGATGATGACAAAATGATTTTGACGCAAGTCTATTGAAACTCTGCTAAAATATCCAGATGATTGCAACATATCAGGCAAATGCCCCAGAGGCAGTGACTGATAAATTTGTGTTAAAGAATTTCAAATACACCACTCTAAAGCCTGTGTTGCACAGGCAAGACCCTGTTCTGCTAATGCTTCAGCCTGACCCCACCAACATTAGCCAAGGCTCTCAAAAGGAAGCTTTGCCTTCTGGTGAAAAGTTCTGGTGATCCCAGGCCGTTCCAGAATGCAGAGTTCATTTGGCCTTGTGTGCATGCACAGCTATAGTTTGAGATTGCCACAGCTGACAAAATAAGTCCACTTCAAACGTGGGCTCATCTGAGCTGAGCAGTTCTAGGAGCTTATGCTGTGGAGAGGCAACTGTGCCCTGGTGCTCTAGATGTAGAAATATTCACTAGGTGATAACTCAGAATTACAGCCAAAACAAGGAGAAAGCTGTCCCATTGTGGAGAATGGTAACCATATCACAGGTAAGAGAGAGCTAAGGTAACTTTAGCCTCTTCTCCCCATATAAAGTAATGAGTTAATCAGCAAGGGATGCTGTTTTAGATGAACTCATCATTTACCCAAGGGAGCTAGGTTTTTTTTTGCTGCAGTAAGAGACTGTTCCTGAGAGTCCCAGCAGAGCTCATGGACAGTGACAGTGGAGAGGCTGATGGAAGCAGAGCAGATTACACTGGAGTTTAGCTGAGCAGGTTACAATGAAGAACTGTATCAATAATAAGTAATGATGCCTTTTCCTTTTATGCAAGAAAAGCTTGCAGAACATCAGCCAGCACTGCTCCCTGCTCTGCCAGGGCTGACAGTCCCTTAGTTTTAAGAGCAGCATGCTCAGCAGGAATGGTCTGTACTGACTGCAGGACTGAGCCCTCGGAAGATTGTTACAGCAATTAGTGCAGAAGCAGCAACATTCCTGCTATCAGAACTAACAAGAAGCTGCAAGAGCTATTTCAACAGAAATAGTCAAAGCTGCTCTAATTATATGTTCTTTGCATAGGCTGGCAAGTACGATGATTTTAGAAACTGGGTTATTCAAGCTTCTGAGGTTACAAATGCTGCTGTGCCAGCTCCACCCACTAAGTAAAAGGTTGCATGCTGCAGTCAGCTCTGGCTCCTTCAGTGCAGCCACAGCCATGGGCAGCTTAGAAGGGGAAATGAGGCTGCTCTAAGGACAGCCAGCCATATTTAGGAGGTGGCTTTGCTGGACTTTCAGTTCTATCACAGATGTATTTCAATAGTGGTGAAAAGTGTTTTCTGCCATTTTCTAGTGAAAGAAGCCTTTATTGCTCATTTTCTAATCTTGCTGCTCTGACCCACTTGTTCCTCACCTCCAGCTGACACTGCTGGGCTGCCCATCGCATTCAGCTGTGCCCTGGATCTTGGGCTCATCATGTCTAGTGTGAACAGATGGAGCTTGGGGTTCCTGCAAATCCCATCTGCTCCTGCAGCAGCCAATATTAACAGTCCTTTGAGAAGAAGCCTAGGTCCCTCCAGAAATCCCAGTCATCTTTCTCACTTTGCACTGTCACTTACTGGGGCAGATGGACCAGTGAAAGATGGCAGGAAGAGTCAGCAGTGCCCCAGAACTGGGCACATCTCATCTTTCCAAAAGAATATCAGCAAGGTCCTTCAGGCCTTGCTCTGCAAATGTGGACTTGTGGCAACCTCTGCCAGAAAGCTGCCTCACCAGAGTGCAAATCCAGCTGGAGAAGCCTGTACCTTATGAATTAAGTGTGCAAAGGAGGCTGATGAAAATACAGGGTTTTGCACAACACAGTTCATAGCCTTAGCTGACCCCTGTATAATTTTTTGGCTCTGATTTAAACACCCAATCCTAATTTGCAGAACTTTTTTTTGTTCCAGGGCTAAGTTATGTGAAGACTTACATTCAGGAACACCTCTCCATGCAGCTACACTCACAAAAGGAACCACATTGAGGAATTCTATCACTCCTGGAACTCCAAGAATGGGGAGCACAAGTACCCTGTGGGAGATGAGACTCAGCTGGAGCCCAGCCTGCTTCAGCTCAGCCTTTCTGCTCAGAAAAGAGGTGAGAGATGAAGGGGGAGAAGAGGAGCACTGACAGCAGGAGTCCCTTTGCATGCAGCTCCTCAGGTGGGAGGCTTGCCCATGTTTGTGTCACAGGCTCAGGTTCAGCTGGAAGATACAGGAGCACATTCCCATTTCAGATTCCCACCTCAGCTGTCTTGCTAGCCCCTGTCAAGGGAGAGCCAGTCACCCACCACCATCCCTCCTGATTTCCCAGGAAGGAGGAGCCTGGCTGCCTGGGCACCAGGGAACTTGATTTGCACACCTGGGGATCTTGGACCCACAGGGAACTCTCCTAAACCGTTTAGTCCAGATGCAGCCCCATCCAGGTGAATTTTAAATCCCAGGTTAGAATGTCTGATCATGTAAAAGTGGCACAAAGGAACAGATTTTGCTTTATGTGACCAGAAGACACTCTCCCTCACTACAGGGATAAAGCCAAGTGGAAGGGATTTCTGTGCCTTTCCAGTCTCATTAGGGATTTTAACTGGGAACAAAGGGATATTTGGGATGCTTTGCTCCAGTGATCTTCCATTTCATGTAAACTCCATTCCAGTGGTGGAGAATGGAGAGATCTCGTGATCATTTTTTAAATCATCCAAGGTCTGTCAGTATAGACTGATCAGCATTTAAGAGGCTATAGTTGCATCTTTGACATCTTCCCCACTCTCTAGTGCTGAGCACAATTGTGCTTCTACATCTTTTACATTAGAATCTAGCAGAAATACAGATTGTTTTGTTTCTTACAAAAAAAAATTCTGCTTTCAATAGCCCTAGCTGAATACAGAATAATGTCATTAAATTCAGTGTTGATGGCTATTAAATTATTTGGTCCTCAAACATGCTAGTCAATGGCTGAAATACAGGCATCTCTCCTGGAGTCACCAAGACACTTAGTAGCAGCAAGCAACTGGAATGTGAACACTGTTCTTTCAGCATGAAACTAGCTGTTGTAGCTCAATTATTTCCTTTATTTTTCTACTGTCACTAATATAAATCAATACTTTTCCATCTGCTGCCATTTCTAGACCTGAACCATGTATCGCCTTCCTAACCATTATGCAACCTCTTGACAGAAACCCATTATAAACCTTTCAATTTATTCTGCAGCACAGCTCTGCTAGTGATATTTACATCTATAACATACGCATCTCATACTCTTTTCTTTCTTGAAGCCTCTTTTATTGCACCACATTTTCACACTGTACTTACTTCAGCCTCTAGCCAAGGCAAACACAGACAAAAGTATACTTCTTAAACATACTTCCGTTTTAACTGCAGACTTCAGTATTTCCAGTGAGAGGATCATAAAGAGCTGTCAACAGAAAAGGGAGTTGATTTCAATTTCTAGTGCCTTCACAGTACAGGAGACTTGTTAAAGATCACAGCACTGTAGTGGATGTTGAGCTGTTCTACTCAGTGTATAAAGCTGCCCCTTATAAGTGCAAGAGGCACAGGCACCCACCCCAGCTGCTGAGCCCCTACTTGAGCACATCAGACACCCTCTCCTTTCCAACAAACACATCCATACATTAGTTTCACAGCACAGAAGCAGCAGCCTGACAGGACTTCTGTCTTTGGTGGCAGGACACGACAGGTTTTGCTGCTGATCTAACAGGACCATACTTGTTCAAAGTCACACCTGCCTTCCTGACAGTCCTACCCACAGTTTCTGCTGGTCTTGAAGTAAGGCAGGTGGTAACTACAGAAGCAAGACTCTGCCCAAAGTAGAGCATGAAATAATTTCAGTATACATATATATATATATTTTTCCCAGACTAACTGCAATCTTGTCATGAATTACACTCTGCATAGCCCACAGCCCAGTCTCCAACAGCCACACAAGAATGAGAACATTCCTTGCTAGACCAGTCACTGACTTGTTGGGTGTAACATTAGATCAACAATCAATCCATAGCAATTTTGGAAGTGTTTTTAACAAGGTTACCTTGAAAGGAGCTTAAAATATGAAAAACAGGTTTGTGGACCCCCCCCCCCATCCTGCCTTGGTGAAACCCCCAAATGGCTCCACATTTGTAGGAGGCATGGCTCCAAGGAAACAGGGGCTGTCAGCCACAGCTGTTACCTTGCAGGAAGATGGGAGCAGCATTCTGGATCACACCTGCTGTCCCTGCAGTCTGGTATCATGGACCAGAAGAAGTGTGCCTGTAATGGTTGATTATGGAAAAGCCTGCCCTAGAGGGAAATATTTCCTTAAGTCTCATCAGTCAGTACTTACATATGCTGTGAATCATAAGCATTTAAATCTCTTAAGATTTTTATCCTAGTTAACATCGGTGTAGATAAGCTCATGACCTGTTTCTGATTTTAATTCTCCTTTCTTCAATACTAGTAAGGTCTCAATATTTTATTTCTCACACAGGCAGAAAAACAATACTTTATTTGTGAGTATGAAGCCTGAGTAACTTTACTCACTGGTGATGTCTTGTGCAAGCAAGACCCAGCATGGCAGGCAGATGGAAGAGAGGCTCCCAGGCCACTAAACAGGAACAGCATGCCAGAAAATTAGGGAAAAAAAATCCGTATCTTGAAAGAAAATTATCTTTCCATGTCTTGCATGACTTTTGGCTTTGTTATTATGAAAGATGTCTTGAGAATTCCCTGATGCACCTTTTGTATTAGATTCATTGTTTTACATATCACTATTCTGTCAGGCCTAATTTGCCCATTTCCTAAAGCGTTCTAAAAATCAGTTTTCCTCAGCTATTTCCATGTGTTCTTAATGAGAGGAAGCTTCATTTTCAAACAAAGTACAATCCCACTTACTGTATTCACTGCTGCTCAGTGGTTTAGCCACAGCTACACCCTTAGCTAACTTGTCAGCATTAGTCAGGACTGGCCAAGAACAGCCTCCCCTCCTGTGTGCTCTGCAGCATTGTTCCAGTTGTGATCATTGAAGGCTTAAGAACTTGCTCTGGCACATTTAACCAGTTTAGAAGAGGGAAGCTGGACTCACCAGTTATTACTGCGGTACTTAGGGGTTTGGGGTTTTTTTTTTGCCTCTTTGATCTCCCTCCATGTTTCAGTCCCAACATTTTCTTAGGCCAAAGAAATAAATATGACTTTATTTATGTATGTATTTATGACTTGGGATTTTTCTCTCTCGTGTTTATAGCATAGTTCAGTTCACACAAAAATGTAACCTGTACACAAACCCCTGGCTATGGCACTGGTTGCTCTGCTGCTGAGCTAGTCTGCTCTTCATATACACTTTATACCTTGGCACCGTGGCTTGGCACTTGGTCATATCTCAGTGCTGTGTCCACAAAGAATATAGGACTGTACATAAGAAGATAGCAGAGCTACCCAAAGAATATTAGGGCTGAAGTATCTGATTGCAAGCAGGAACGTGACTAAGAAATGAATTAATTTTGGTGTATATGTTACTGTGCTGATAATCACACAGAACTGTTCAGAGCATCCTGTGTCTACCAAAATGGTGAAATCCTGGTTCTACTGAAGCAAAACTTCAGAAGTTTCCAAACACCAGAGTAAAATCAGCCACAGCTGACTGCTCATGCACTTAATAGGTAGTGTGCCTTCTCTCCTGAAAAACCTGCCTCTCGAGTATTTATAAAGCATTACATGGTGTCAGAAGTTATCTTAAGCCAAAGATGGAGCAACTACTTCCCCCAAGTCTGCTGGCTTTATGAGGGAAGCGTGCAGAAAAATGTTGTCAGCTTAACAACATTATGAGATACTCTTCTCTGTCAGGGGGGCAAGTGGTGACACTACTTGGGGCACAGGGTGCTCAGCAGCCCGCNTTGAGATACTCTCCTCCGTCAGGGGGGCTGTGGGGAATTAGCTGAAGGGCAAGTGGTGACACTACTTGAGGCACAGGGTGCTCAGCAGCCCGCAAAGTACACGGTGTATTGGGAAGGGAGAAAAAGAATTTAACACAGTGTTAAGTGCTAAATGAAAACATTACAGTGATTGGAAAGATCAGACAGATAAACTTGCATTGAAGTCCCAAAGCAGAAGTATCAGCTTCAGAATCAGTGGGATGATTCTGGGGCGTGCCAGAAGTACACACAAAGAAAGCAATCACATACACGTTAATTTCAAAAGTTTCAATCCTTCCACTGCCAAATTACAGTGCCAGAATCGCAAACATAAGATGAAGTTTTCAGTCACAATCTGCTTTCTTTGTGCCTTTACTGCAGGAACCAGGGGCTACAGCAGCTGGTATAATGCAATAGGCAGCGGGTTTACCTAGCTCTGGTTTGGACAGAGCTGACACGTTTGGCTTTGCCTCCTTCCTTAAGTTTTACTCCTCATATTTCCCCAGCCAAATGCGCCCCATCGCTCGAGTTGACAGTGACCCCGCAGAGTCCCAGCTTGGCTGGAGCCGCGATGAACTTTCTGCTTCTCCTCACTGGGTGTGCCCTGTCCTGCTGGGGATAAATCGGCGCATTCAGCTGGTGCTCACCACAAGGAATAAATAAAGCCAGGAAGGAACTGGAGGCTGGCGGGAGAGCCGTCGGTAGCGGTGACGTCCGCGGTGCTTGGCCCCACTCGGGGCTGGCCCCGCGCCCGCCGAGCTCCCCGCGCCTTGTGGGGGCATGAGCGGGGCCGCGCCTGACCTGTGCCCGGGGGACACGGCACCGCTGCCCCTGGCCATCGCTGTCCCGGGGGACACGGCACCGCCGCCCCTGGCCACCGCTGTCCCGGGGGACACGGCACCGCCGCCCCTGGCCATCGCTGTCCCGGGGGACACGGCACCGCCGCCCCGGCCGGCTGCGGTAAGCGCTGGCGGAGCCTCGTGCGAAGGGGGCCCTCAGCTCCCCCCTGCCTGGGACGCAGCTGTGCCACCAGCTAATGCAGAGCTGTGGAACCCACAGCAGGAGAGCCCAGACGAATTTTTATTTTTTTTTTTTTAAGAGGAAAAAAACCCAGGAGAGAGTTTCCCGGAGCCAAGCTGGCAAGCCAGCACCATACTCCTGAATTAGCACCACTGGAACAGAGCAATTCCCAGTATCAGCTGGGAAAGGGCAGGAGCAAGTGAGCGGAGCAGGGATAGGGGAACATTTAAAACAGAGCCTGTCTAAATAAGTACCGTGTGCTACTGCCAGGAGCCCCAGCTGTCAGCACCACCTTTCACCTGAGCCCGCCGCCTCCCGGGCCAGCTGGAGGAGGATGTGTGCAGGCAGTTTCTGATGACATTCACGGAGCCCAGGACCGTGAGCTGCTGCCTCCCACGAAGTGCTCAGTGGCCAGGTGGCAACAAAGGATGGGGCTGAGGGGGAAAGGTCCTGGTAACTGGGATCTGCCATGGCTTTCATGCACACTGATTCACCTCTGAGCCACCTGAGGTGTCACCTGAGGTAGGGGACAGGGAACACCGAGCTCAGTTTACTGGCCACGGGTGCTTTTGATAGCTCAAGGCTGCCCATGATCGGCCCAGCTGTGCCCTTTGTGGGCATAGCCAAGGGTTGCTCACATTGCTGGGGCACAGCCCAGCAGTGAAGGCACAGAGCAGACAGCTACGAAACCACCCTGGTGAGGCACGTCTGTCTCATTCCTTTTGAGTTGGACAGATGTCAGAATGACTCAATAAAAGTTACAATTCACTGTATTGAAAAAGATACTTTAAGGAAAGCAATTGAGATAATCCAGCCTGAGTCCATACTAGCTTTCTCTGGTGTAAAAAAAAAAAAATCACTATGGAAGAAAATGAACATATTTAAAACAGCGCAAAAGTGTTTTGCCACCCAAATTGAGGAAGTAATTGATCACTAATACCTGGATCCAGGACCTGATTTTCTATTTGATAACTTCTAGATTTCATTATGTCCTTAAAAAGTGCCTAACTCTGATTCAGTATTCTAATTTGCATTCCAAAAAAAGCCAACAAAACAAGATATTATGTGAAACAACTTATGTTTCTATGTACTTCCAGGCCTTAAAAAAATTTGGCATGCAGTTTTCTATGACATTGTTCAAAGCAGTGTTTTATATAATCGCTGTATTTCAAAGGCATATGAAACTGAAAACTTGATAAGAAAATGAGAAGTGGAATGTTTAACTTCAAAGAGAAATAAAACCTCACTTCCTACTTCTGCCCCACTGTTCTATATTGCAATTAAATGAGAAGTTTCATACACAATGCTGTGATTTATCACTAGTCAGAATGCAGAAGCTAGCTTCTACTTTAATAAAGACTGCCCAGCCTGTGGAATTTTGTGATGCCAAACTGTGAATATATTTTACTAATAAATTACATTCACTCAAGAAAAAGGCATGAATGAAACTTCAAGATGAAAGTAAGGACCAGGCATTAAGAGACAGCAGGTTAAAACAGCCCAAGATTTACATCAAACTTCCATTTTTTGGTTTATTTCTTAAAATGCTAAGCCAAAGAATAAAAGTACAACTCCAAGGCTAGAGCAAAGGCATCAGTAGGGAAAACCACATCAGTAATCAACAATACAGACACTATTCTATGGGGGTAAATTACTATTTTCAGGAATCAACATCCCAACACTCCTCTGTTTAAAGTTACCAAAAAAAGAAACCATAACCAACCAAAAAGAAAAATCACCAAAAACCCCCTTATATCAGAAAAATCATCCTTTTTGTCCCTACTGCCTGCACCCCACCAGGGACTAGAGGGAAGCAGGACAGTGCTCAGAGGACTCAGAGAGCTCAGCTAAAGCAGACAGGGCTCACCAGGGTCTGTTACCCACCCAGTGGGAATTCCATGGAGGAGCGAGTGGGAGCAGGAACCCAGCTGGGATCTGCATTTCCTGACTGCTTCAGTGCACGCCGCCTTTTATCCAGGGCTTGTGGCAACTCCACAATTAAGAGCTTAATGCACGTAAGATATACTTTGCAAGCAAAACATTATTCATTAACAAATCTGATTAAACTGCTAATGCAGTGAGCACTAGCACAAGTTCAGAAAGACAAATAGTCTCAGTGGTGCAGTGTTTGTGAGGAACATTACCCGTAAATGGATTTTAACTATTTAAATTGGCTTCTGTTCAGGAACTATGAAAAGACAATGCAGCACAGAACACTTCATTTAGCTTACTGGGCTTAATGCGAGGAGGAAAAAAACACTAAAGATTAAGGTTTCTGACTTCAAAACAGTAACATGCGTAATTCTGCAAAGATACAGATTCTCTGTCATAATCCTGGAATAAAAAAAATTCCCCTAGCTGCACTTCACTGATTATTAAAGATTTGTTGGTAAATGGTTTCTTACTGTGTGTAGAACATTTTAAACCCATTCCATATAGACTAAATCATGTTGAAATCCTGGATTCCACAAATGTACACTGTGCTTTGCTGCTGTACTAGTAAAACTGTTCAGCTTTCATCCCTTTATAAGCCTTGTGATATTTCAGATCATGGAGGCAAGTTGTTACAGGAGAATTTTAGCTTTTATCTTTTTACTAAAGGTGTATTTTCATCATTTTGGCAGGACTAAAAAAAGCCCCCACTGGCCATGCCAGACATCTGATGGCTTTCCCTCCTTTCACACACCTACTTTTCCATTTTTTTTCAGAAGCTTGATATCAAATCCTGTAAGCAAGTAATTCGGGCTGATACATGCAAATAAACTGTAATAGCTACTCCTGCTTGATTGTGCCCCTGCTAAACACAATTCCATTCTGAGGCCTTTGGGAAGAACCTATTTCACTGCAGGCAGACACCAAGCCCTTATCTCCAGCTGCTCTGTGCTGTGAGCGGCTGGGGCAGGGCGTGGGAGCCTCAGGTGTGGCATGTCTCAGAAGGATTCCCAGTGCTGTGTTCTCCTGCCTTCCTTTGATCCCTCTTAGAGGTGGTAGGTGCGCAGCTTTGACCTGCTGAACTGAGCTATGCTAATATGGCCAGAACACTGCAGTAATTATTTAATTGTATGACCGAGAGTTCCAATTGCTTCTGTACAATACCAGCCTACCAAATATTCCTGTGTAACCTGAAAAATGAATAGTTTAAAAAACTCTAAGTTTTTTTTTCCTCTTCCCATTGATCTTTCATTTCATTCTCTAAAACTCAAGATAAGCCTCAACTCAAAAGATCTGAAATCAATAGGGGTTTTGACTAAATCAGAGCTATAAGATTTGGTTTCTAGAACTACTCCTGCAGCCTGAGAAAAATTGCTAGTCAAATCTCCCAGTGATAACAAACTGTGTACACACACTTTACAGTTGCCTGATATAAACTTCACATTATAACTCGGCACCTTTTCCTCTTAGAGCAACCTGCTTCATATGTTCAAATCTTGTTTGATGGCAGTCACAAAGCCAAGCAGTTTGCAATTTCTGAAACATCTAGGGAGATAGAAATCAAATGGTTCTCAAGCTAGTTAATTAAAACATTTCAGAATCTTTCACCTGTGGAGTCAAGCTGTTTTGTTAAGAGAAGAATTGAGAGACTAACAGAGCAGGTGCTGCTGCAAGCACAGATTGCCAGAGAAAATCACTTTATAGAAGCCCATCAGAAGTAGTCTGACTACAGGATCTAGTAGAGAAGGCAGCGTATGCTCATTGCTTCTCATTACCTGATGGTGAAATCTTTAGTTTAGGAGAGCTCTCATTGAAGTCAATAGGGATTTTCCCAGAGTCAGACTGCAGGATTGGGACCACACTGTGCCATTATGGTAGATATCACAAAGACCAGGCTGCCTATATCAGACTTTTCAATGGCAGCACCTGATCTGAAGCCAAATGAATTTAATAGAACACTTTCATTGATTTCATTGCAGATCAGACCAAGGGAAGAGTCACCTAATGGCTGAAATAGTAGAACGAAGCAACCTTGAAGTTGTTTAACAAGTCGTGAATATATATTCTCTCCCTCAAGGGAAAAAAAAAACTGGAAAAAGTAGTCCTTAATAACTATGAAATGATAGCACAGAAAGGGAATACACCTAAGCTGAAATCATCTGGAATGATGTGCATCCTGCTTGGTATTTTAGGGAGTCATTTATTGATTTTTAATGGAAAAGAATGTTAAAAGGTCAGAAGCAAACATCTGCACACCACTGCACATCTGAGCAGTACCAATGAAGTCAATGACGCTTGATCCATTTGTGCAGAAAGACTAAGGCCAATGCTTGCAATACCAATTGTCCAAGACCTCTCCTGCTGGGAGGTCTCTTGAGCCCTGGTCTGGAAGACTCCCTTGAAATCATTGCCCATGTATTTGAGTAAGAGTATTTGCCTCACTCAGCAATTTCTAAGACACAGTCTGGAATCCTGTGTGATCCTCAGGGCAGAGGGGGTAATGTAACTGCATTTATATGGATGCCCCGGTCCTACCTAGGATTGTAGGTAACAGCATAAAACAGAGCACACCACTTCTTTCCAGAAAAACCAAAAGAAGGGAAACTAGAGACTATTTTAAAGGGCTTTTCTGAAAACATTTACTTCAGGAAGTATTTACTTGTATTCCCTCTAGGGTTTTACAATGCATTCCCAATTTACTAGTCAGCCCAATAAAAGTTATAACCAAGATAAGGCATTTTAACTGGGTTGAACCTTGTTTCTCCCAGTGAACTAACCTCCTTCTGGAAGTTCATCTTTGCTAGGACAGATGTGTTACCTCTTTTCCATTGGTGCAGCTTTGTGTTAGCAGTTACCTTTGTGCTGCCCCAGAAGACAAGAACATGGACTTTACAGGGGCTAGAAAAGACATTCAGAAAGAACAAGTGGCAGAAACATGGATGTGCAGTAATGAAGCTCTTTTCCCAACTTATCTCTCTCTTCCCTCCGGTGAGTGAGCCAAAACCAGTGCTCCTAGTCTCAAGCTGTACTGCTTGATATGTGTGTGAATCAAAGCAGATGAAACTATAATTTGCAAGAGCTGCCTTCTAAAATATTGGATTTCTTTTTCTTAAAAATATCATGGAAAGATTATTCTATTGTAATACATATTCAGTGTTTGCAAACACACTATTATTTGATATGTGTTAACTTTCCAGGGCTCCTAGCATGCATTACTGCCAGTAACCATCCCTCTCAAACAAGCACACCAGTCAAGATGGGATTGCTTCTGAAAAATAAAGATATTCATCTGTACAATCTGTCCTTCTGGTGCCCCTTCCCCCTCTTAAATGCTCTTTCAGAGAAGTAAAGAGCCTTTCTAAGCAGCTGCTTCCTTTCCATTTCTGTTCTAATAGGCAATGGCTCAGTTGTAGAAGACTTGAGGAAGGGTACTGAACTGGAGTCAAACTTGAGATTCCCCATGCATCTATTTCTTCACTTGCCAACCACTGTAACTCTGAATGATCTCCCAGGTTAAATTCATTACTCTCTGTTCATTGTGTGGAAGTCCTTTTACAAAAAGTGATAAATAATATTATGCTATCAGTGTCTGATACCATTTTAAGACAAGTCTTAGTGCAGGATTTTCTTCCCTCTCCTGAGGGGGAACAAGTAAATATAACAGCCCTTCTGGTGCATTTTCCTCAGGAAGCAAACCTAGACTTTCTGCACCCAAATACCTAAGCGCCACTGTCTCATATGAGAGGGCCAAACCCACGAGGTGGATGAGAAGCCATAGCACACTGAAACCTCTGTGCACATAGAATTGGGACAAAGAGCCACACGAGTCAGGGTTACACATGCGTGCATAATTACATGTTGCCCGGTAATTATGTGGAGAAAGCACTGCCCATCTAGTTCTGCAACAGCTACTGTGCATGCACACAAAGCATCTACATGCTGCCTTATTGAGGAATACGAATGGAACAACTCTTTTTTTTTAAAAAAAAAATCACCAAAGAGGACAAAAAAAGCATATGTTAAGGTATGATTGACAGCTGCCATAATGGACTGTCATGTCAAAAGAATTGCCTTGCTAATTCTCTTACATAATGAGCTAGATGCTAGGCTCTCCTCGCAAGTTTGATTGTGCACCCTTCCATCAATCTTACCGACATCTTGGCATCTAAAATACAGCAAAACCACTTAACAAGGGCTCTTTAAACAGGAAAGAGGAGGGATGTCTCTGCGTATTAAATGTGATGTGGAGGTTGCTATGGTAAATTTGAACACGAGAATGTTGCAGTGCAAAATTCCATACTGGTGGCTAGAGCTGAGGCTAGCCATGCCTCCAGGTTCTTTAAGAATACTTGCATTGCATTATTCAATCGGTGGAAAAAATATGGTTCTGATGCCACTTTCGTGGTAAGGATAAAAAGAAGTGCCTTTGTCTAATCCTTTTCTTTGTGTGTGTCTGTAGATCCCCAGGGTACTGATGAGGAGTACCCAAAAAGGGTTGTAGTATGTTCTCTCTGCAGCTTTCAAATATGGGGCTCCATCCCCCAGACTCCTTCAGTAACTAGGACTGGAATATATATGCATTTCTCTCTCTTTTTTTTTTTCACTTCGTCTGGTTGTCACAGTTACATAATGCTGCCAGTTGTAATCGCAGCTCAGTGGTGTTGTTAGGCAACTCCGTTAGCTTTAGTTATTGAATTGAAAATTGCCATATAGGTGTCAACTACCTGCCCTGCAGTTCTGGTGATTATAGCTTTAACTATTGGCACTTCCCTCATTACCAGTTCTCCAAGTTCCCATTTTGCTTGCCAGATTTATAATCCACAGAGCCCCTTGAGCTGTGAACTGCTCCCACCCAAGCAATTGGAGATTAAATGCCAGCTCTACTCCAGGGCCTTGTGGCAGAAGGGGACTGAGCTACTCATCAGAGAGAAGTTTAGTGTATAAACATATACTGGGATTTAACTATTCTCTGGGTTATTTAATGTTTCCCTTTTAGAAGAAATTCCATGAGAAACCTACTGATTTCCAGCTCCATAGTGACATTTCTTAAAACATTTTTGCTGTTTCCACTCAATTATTTTTGTGAAAGTACCAAAACAAGTAACACACTCCAAGCTCACTGATATCTCCACATGGCCCATAGCACACAGGAGCTGCCACCACCATTATCCCTACTTTATCCAGTACCTTTGGAACTATTTACTATTGCCTATGCTTGTTCCATTTCTCTATTCCTTCCTATTTCTTTCTTGCTCACATTTTTATGTTTTAAACATCAGTTCAGCCTATGCTCCCTTTTTCCATTTGGTCAAGAAACATTCCCCTTCACAGAGTATCATTTTTTGCATGCACGATTCCATTGTTCTCCCTTCGCAAAAATCAAACTCTCTGGCAGACAAGTCCTGGGCTGACTGAGCACAAATGCTGATCTGACTATTCAGTATGATCCTCACAACTGGAGTTATTTTCAAACCCTTCAAACTTCCCTCTTTCCAGCACTTGACTGGTTTCAACTTTCAGGGGTTTTGTGCAATTGCTAACAACATTAGAGCCTTCTCTGTGCTTTTGTTTAAACATACTTAGCAGGATCCATGATTTTCTTCAATTCAAAAATATTCTCCTAAGGCACCTCCCACGGTTCCAGAAATCAACCCCATTCTATGTACAGCATCTCTGACAACAACAGCACCAATTCTGTCTCACCCAGCCAACCTCTACAATCTTCACAGTCAAAAGTACCAGCCACAAAGAAACAATATCTATACCAGAAATATGATTTCTCAAGCTCTGTCAGCACAAAAACTTGTTTAGCTAGGATTTCTTACTCACCTCATGCTCCCTTCTCTCCTCACTGTAGTTCCAGGCTCCTCCAGTGCTCTGGACTGCTTCCAGCCCACCAGTGCTCCTCCTTATTCAGCCTCTCCTCTCACCATTGCAGGCCTGCAGCCTCTTTCCCAGTAGCACCCAGGAAGCCTAAAAAGCTTCCCCTCTCTGCAGGACCCTCCCTTATTTGCCACAGCTGTTGCCAAATTACTGCTTTAGCTGCTCAATTATTAGAATAGCACCAAGATATTTAAAAGCTTGTGGCTGTGCCTTTTAAATTCATGGGGGTAGAGATGACCTTCTGAAAGCATGAAAAAATATGGGGAAGATACTAAGTCTGTTTTATTAACTTTAAATTTCTTTACTGTCCCTTATTTTCTTAACATTCTGATAAACTCTCCCCCGGTATTTCTGTGTATATTTTTCAAAGCTGTATGTCTGTTTTGGCTACATATTTGTTCAGTTTGCTTATGAACACCTTGGTAACAAATTCATCCTCTGCGTTCCTGAATCCTGCTCCAGCCAATCCCATATACAACAGAAGTCTTGCCCATCCAGCATGTGCCAGTTTAATATGAGTGAGATATTTCCATAGGCACTGGCAGTGAAAATTGGGGTGGGAAGAATATTTATGTGATGAAAGCACATGTTACAGACTCTGTTCAGCTTCTGATTTCTACCTGTCACAGGCCTTCTTGGTGATCTTGGATACTGCTTTGCTCCTTTATGACTCAACTTCCTACCTGTAAAATAGTGAGGATTATCTGCTTGGAATGACCAGCACTTGTGAGGTTGAAGGGAAAAAGCTACTAGACAGGAAAGAAAACAGTAAGATAAAAAGATCTTTTCCTCTCATCTGCTGGAGTAAGGTTTTTTTTTCCACCTAGCCCTCTTCAGAGTACTTGAAAGTGAAAAAGAATTGTGTTTCTCAGTGGGCTAGATAGTCTCAGTGAGAGCATTTCTCCATTTTTAATAAGTATCTCTCATTTCAGTTGTCATTCAGAGAATCTGTTTTGTTTGGGCTTTTCTTTCCCACACTTGTGTATCTGTTCTGCTTCTAGCTTTGTTATCTTGAGTTCAAAAACATTTCCACTCTTACTATTCAGATGGTTTTGTGTTCAAAACTCCAGACATCAGCAGTATATGACTTGTAACATGACATTTAATATTTTTTCAAGTGTATGTTTCTGAATGGGGCTTTTGAAATTGCTTTTAGTAAGGGCAATCTCTTAGGGGGAAAAAATCATGGCTGTCTTGCTTTGCATTACCATGTAAAATCATATTTCTACTTTTCGCAGTTTTGTGGTTTCTTCTATGACAGTACAGATTAATGGATACATTTTTTGTTTCTCAGAAAGATCTAATCATAGCATGGAAAGAGAAGAGAAGCCAGTGAGAAGCCTCTGATCAGCCAACTCTCCCTAGATCAAATGCTCTCTGTTTGGGAACATCTGCCTTAAAAGATACCACCTGTTCATAAAAAAATACCAATAATAAAGTGCTCATATGTCAAATATTGCAAGGAATGTTTAAAAGCTTATAATAATCATTCCTTGTAAGGTAAGTAGGTTATAAATTTAAGCTGAAAATAATATTGAAGAGCCAAAGGAAGTACATCTGCCTCTGTGGTTGGTATGACAGGATGGTGCATGTAGAGCCATGAGCACATTATAACATTTGATATTTTTAATCAAATCCCATTTTAAGATGTGATGTGTGTTACTCCACTAAAGGTCATTTTAGTTACAGTAGCATTAAGGGTTTTCAATAAAACATTTTAAATGCCAGTTATATAACTGCTTTTAAAACATTTAACAGCCACATTGGTTACATGACCTGAGACAAAGGATATTTTCTCAGCACTTTGATATATTGTGGCTAGATTATCCTTATGGGAACATTCAGTTCCATAATGGCCTCAGGTCATCCCGTTATATGTGGTATAGAATTTTTTCACCAAAACAATAATTGCTAATGAAGCCAATGGTGATGGAAGTTCAATGACATGGCAGAGGATGGAGACTGCAGTCAATAATAGCAGCAGACACTGGCCAGTACAAGAAGTTCATCAGCACTATTCAAGGACAAAGAGATGTAGCAATAAGGAATGAACACACACAGATCTGGGTCACAGCACTGCATGGACGTTACGGAAAAATTACTCAAGGAAACAGAAGTTTTTTCCTCCTCTGCATTTCCAAGAGTTTTGTACCATTAAAATATGCTGGAATGTAAGATATATATATATATAATATTATACAGGATATATAGGGTGTAGTTTCAGAACTTCATAGCCAGGTGTACCTGGGCACATACAGAGACACAGCACTCCACACCTCTCCTGTGAGATGAACAAGCGGCATGTGATGTACAGGACACTCATGCCAGGTATTGCTATTGAGGGTAGACTCAATCTCCTGTTAGGGTCTCTGCAGAAGGATATCAGTGGAGCAGCATTTTCAGCTGAGCCATCTCCCCTGCCAACTTTCAGATGCTGGATCTCGCTCCCAGACCCAGCAACTTCTGACTCGCAATCCACATGGCAGATCATCAGCCATTCACCAGGACACATTCCTTCTGTTTCTTTCATTTTTTTCCTTACTTATCTCTTTGGGGTTTGGGTTCTTGTGGTTGCAGCCACCTATCCACCTATTCCTATGCAATCCTAGACTGTGGAGCATGGGGTTGGCAGAGGGTTCTAGCCCTGCTTGTAGACTTCTGCTCCCTCAAACCAAAGCAGCATTTTTGCTGCAAAAATGAAATAATGTATTGTTATTTTCTTTTGATCTGAGCAGGAGTTATTTGATGACCTTCTGAGAGCCTGTCCAGCATGAATTACTCTAAGAAAATGTGTATATTTGTTGAAAAGCAATATAAGCAAAACCAACAGTGGTAATCCTTTTTCACTGATCTTAGGCATCACATCTTTCTCAGTGGCTTCAGGTCATAATGAAATTAAGAAGTTGCTGTGTTTCAGAATAATATCTTTCACAGCCAAATTTATCATGAGCCAATGAAATAAATGTTTCCAAAGTGAACAGCTGGCATCTCTTTTCATTAAAGATTCCCTTTTAGAACACTATTTCCAAACAATATTACAGTGGCTCCATTCACATGGCTATAGTTAAGACTGTGTCAATACTTCTCTTATAAACCTTGTTTTTCAAGGGTTATAACTTTACAGCTGAGCCATAATTAGCTGGGATTTGAATTAAGGCACAAGAGTTTAGTCTGTCTGTGTGATGGCATTTTTGCTAATATTAATAAAATCAGTTTTAAATCATAGAAGAGTAAAACACAGTAATTTATATGCATAAAAAGGATTCTTGAACATTCAACAGCTTTGATTTTAGAAAAGGAATTTTGACAAGTGATTAGAATGTACTGTGATCTCCACATTTTATGTCTTTTTAAAAGTAAAAGAGCAAAAAAAACACTGTAGAAACTCAGGAAATTAAAAATCAAAGGGGATGGTCTCTCCTTAATTTATGTTGTTATGAAGAATGGGCACAATGGTTTCATTAAAAGGCACAGAATCAAGCTCCTGTTCTGTGGCTTTACTCAGTTCTCGCTGGCATGTAAGCATATATTAAAAACTTTTGTTTCTAATAATTTTGTTTGAGTATTTTATGACAATACCAATTTGCATCCTGCCTGTTGTTTTATGGCCACTTCAGTCTCAGCCAATAGCCCACCTGTCTGCACCCCGTTTCCAAAGCCATTCTTCATTACAGTGCAAAATGAACACCTCGTGTTTCCCATTCCAGTCATCCTCAGCTGGGCTCCCCTGCCAGCCCGAGTCACCCTTTTAGCACGAGCCCACCCTGGTTTCTGTTGCTGGGCTCTCCTGGCTGCATGAGGATTGCAGGGCAAGGAGAGGCAGATTTGGCTCACTCACTGTGTACCTTAATGGCAGCGTCCACTGGCTGTCCCCAGAGAGTGAACACTGAGTGTCCCCAGAGTGTGCGGTGACACAGCGTGGGCACAGCCAAGGACATCACTCACAGGCATTCAGAGGGGACCTCTGCATTAACACAACCACATGACACCCCTTCCCCTTTCTTCCCTGTGTAGGCACTGTCAGTGTTTTCCTCCGTCTTCCCTTACCAGGCAGTTCTTCATGCACCCCGAGTTTGGTAACGTAGTCTTGGTTGAGCCGGGAGACTTTTTTCTAAACAGAAGAATAATTGGGGTGATTTGGACATGCACCTATTTTAGCCTAGTGTGTTATCTGCAGTGATGCCTAACAGAGCAGAAGGGACAGACTTTCACCTCAGAGTTACAACACTGTGGAAACAAACACAAACCTTTAACGTTAGAGTGCAAACGGCAGCCACAGAGCTCTCCTTGTTACCACTGCTGACTGATCTGTTTGGGAATTGCAGGCTAGGATGACTGTATCCCTCTCAGGCCAGAGTTAACTGTATTACACAGTCAGAAACCTTCCTGAACCCTGTGGCCATCACCCTCCACAAAAGCATGAAGTTAAAATTGTTTCTTTGAATTCAAATGGAATCAATACTTCCCAGGAGACAGATGGGCTTTTCTTTTCTACACTGAGAAAAGAACCAGTGTCTGGAGTTCTGGTTTAAAGTTTTCTTTCAGCTACAGGACAACACCAAGAAAAACCAGCAGAGACTAGGCACCTGCCTTTTTTCCTTGATCAGCCCTGAATAATAGAATTTGATATTTTATATAAAGGGAGCTTGCTGTTGCTCTTGCATGCAGCTTTTTAGACTACACAGTCTGCTCAGGCAAGAAGGCCATGCTTATTCTTTTTTGGAGCTTTTTAATTTTTACTTGTAGCTGAATCCTCTAGGTCAATTGTATCTGCAGGGGTGGGAGAGGAATTTAATTGCTTTTACTTCCTACCTTCATCTCAGGGTGACCAGTCCATTAATAATGCACAGGAAGCAACTAGGAAATGCATGGTAGATTAGGGATTAATTGATATTTGGAAAGATTTCAATCCACATTTGAAGGAAAAGGTTATGCACTGTAGTCCAGCTCTAGTTACTATGTGCATTTGATTATCACTTCTTACAGCCCTGCTTCTTCTGATTTTAGATCTGTTTCCCCCTTTGTTCAGCCAACAAGGCCTTAACAAAAATTTCCTTGCTTGTTTCTTGCTAGAGGTATTTACTACATTTTTGATACACACCACCCAACACCAAATAAATACATATATTCCTCTGCAT
The DNA here is from genome assembly GCA_013400315.1 of Bombycilla garrulus. NCBI lineage: Eukaryota > Metazoa > Chordata > Aves > Passeriformes > Bombycillidae > Bombycilla > Bombycilla garrulus. The sequence goes on from VXBU01003960.1 coordinate 136,885, forward strand.
TTTCCAGTAACTGAGCTTTTTCTGCACTGAAACCACCCACCATTCCGTTATGAACAATTTGACTTTCCAAAATGTTATTGATTTCTCTGCTTGGAAGGTACAAGATTAATAGCTTTAGAGGCAAAAGTCCTTCAATCCTTTCACTGAATAGGTGCTGCAAGCTTGCTTCAATGCCTGCAGATGTGCTTCAGCACATCACTTTTAGTTAGGAACACGAGTGAGGCACTTCTCAAATCAACAAGGCACTAAAATACAGGAAACAGATGGGTAATTCCAGTGATGTCAGGGCAGGAAGGTATGATTTAGTTGGTTTGAAAAGGACGAGCCTGACAACTCAACTTGTTTTGCCATAGAAATGATAATGACTTCAGTAACTTCTTTAGCCATTTTAGAGGCTTCAGAACAGCTAATATTGACACCCACAAAATCAGTAACTAGTGGTAGCAGAACTCGACTCTAGCTGTCAGGAGCAAAGGATGAGTGTAAAGCATAGAAGACCCAATAGAAAAGAAATGTTGGATTCTTTTAAGACCTTGAGAAATTCACCATCTTTTCTCAATGTTAGTTACATTAAAAATAGACTAAAATAAGGAATGTAACATAAATGTCCAGTTACAAGCACTTTGATAATGTTAGGTGAATTGGGCACAGACCTTTTGAGGACCCCTGGTGTTACAGCAGCTTTTATGATGGTATTTGAATTTGAGAGTAATGGATTCTTCTAAGCAGCTAAAGCCAGACTATTTGGAAGAGTTTCAGGGCTGCTAAATGCACACTGCAGAGAATGTAAAATTTGAGTGGCCATCTCAATTTAGGACTAAAATGTCAAAGGAGAGGTAGACCTGTGTTTCATATGTGGTACCATGAAGTATTTGTAATGCTAATCATGGAAACATTTAAGTACTTTTGTATTAAACTGTCCTTTGGGAGCAGAGCTAGACAAGTTACCAACGTCTGTCAGATGCAGTAAGTGAGTACAGAAACAGTGATGATGACTGTCCTTTGCAGTAATGGTTGGGATTGGAGTTCATCTCCTGAGCTAGTAAAGGTCACATCATAAACGACTTTCACAGTCTACCAGTGAGTGTTTTGCACTGACAATGCAGTTCTGTTTTAATTCCCTTTTTGACAGACCAAGAGAAAGGGAAAGTCATTGAAATATAAGAAGTACTTCAAGAAGATGCCCTGGAGGAATCTTTGCTCACCTCACCACATCCCATGGTCATAACAGCTCTAAAAATGCCACTTTTTTTTTTCCATTGCAGGATATCTTATTCAAATACCCTCTGTCTAATGAGTATGAACAGTAAGCAGCATATCCTATATTACAGTATTAAATTTAAAAATATGCTTTTTACAACTATTGTTAAGAGCAGTTTTGAAATCCTTTTAGTATATTTCATCTATAGAGATATTTGGGGTATTTTTCTAATTCTGGTTTTATTAATATATTTGGTGAAGGTTATCTGAGTTTCATCTTTTAATCTAGGAGACTTTGCAAGCACTATTTGCAAGCACTGATTTATCTGCTTTGATTCATTAAATAAATGAAGAAAGAATCGTAAACTGTAGTGGTGCCACAATGGGGTAGTTATGCTTTATTTTAATTAAAATCAGCATCTAAAAAATATTTTATTCAGTGGCCATCTACCTGTTTGTTCTTGGCCTAGTTTCTTCAAGTACCTAGAGATTCTGCTGAAGTCTTCATTTGCTCAATCTGCCAAATGCACAGAGCTGCATTCTGTGTGCAGCTCAGGCTGCAGGCACATTTTCAGCCAAAAGAATCTGAATTCTCTGGTCACAAGCATTTGAGTAAAGCCTGAGTTACTTTTACACAAATCTGCTCTACTTTCCACAACTTCCAGGCTCTGCACCTTGCTGTGGTTGCAAGCTTCCCCTGTAACATTTGAGGAAAGAAGACTCTACAACCTTCCATTTCTATTTTACTTTCCACCCAATCTCTGCAGGAGCCCAGAGATGTCATGGGGAAATCTCTGGCTCCGGTGAGTTTGCTGACCAAGAATCACAAAAAATAATGAAACTTGTGAAATCATAACAGCACAAAGCAATACAAGATCTTTCAAACAGAGGAAGCAAAACCTAAAGACAGTTTCCTTACCTTTGGTGAAACTCCCAGCAATGAGGTTTATGGCTAGGCCTCGGTTTTTAGTTATGCCCAATGTGTCCTGAGTTCTGCTGGAGAAAGTGATTGCAATTACCAATCAAATAAATATGAGTTTCCATCACAGCTTATTTATTTTAGTTGGCAATGATCTCATCCCTCTCAAAACCAGTTACATATTGCCTTGGAGACCACAGGTTACCTGGATGTTGCTAGGATGCACCATTTGCCTGATTCTCTCTCTTCCTCAGCCACATTGCCTACTCTGCACTGTTAATCCATTTGGATATTACCATTCTGTACCCCTGTACTGGGAAGTTCCTAAGTGGCCATGTTGCTTACCTTCCTTCTCACTGCACTGTGCTTATCTTGAAACACTGAACAGATAATATTTGCATGTGCATTTATTTTCCCTAGATTGGCTGTGTTGGGAAATGTTGTGGGAAATGTTGTGAACAGACAACAAATGAAGCTGATGTGACACTGAGAAAAGCAGGTGGATAGTGTTATATATGGATAAATTGAGAGGGGATGTGGAAGACAGAAAAATCTACTATCTGAACTTCTATACAATCAGTGCAGTTTATGTGATTGACCTGTATTACCACTGGCAGCGAAAAGCTTCAGTTGGGAAGCCCTTGTTGGTACTGACAGAAAAGGGAAATGGAGTGAAGAAACCTGAGTGAACTGAATTGAAAGCAGTAAGTAGCCCAACTACCTTTTCCTTCCTAATCATCATGTTTTAATACAACAGAATAAAGTGGCATATAAAAGGGTAATGTGCATTTTCTTCAAGGACTTGTTGAAACCCGTAATACAGTGTCATTGTAATTTACTGGTAATATGTACACAATATAAAGGATCAGGAGCAGAGTACTATCACTATATTTAGAGATAATGCTGCTTTTCTTTCATAGGCTTGATATAAACTTTGATTACATAGCATTTCTTTAATTTGCTGCTATTCAAGAAAACCCTTAGAGCACTGCAGCAAGCAATGCCTCTCTTTTACATTTGCATTTTTTAATTTGCATTTTTTAATTTCCCAGACTGCAGCTCCACACCTACACAGGCTTCCCCTGTGGGAGGGAAGAGAATATATTTCAGTATGAATTATACTGTTTTTCTTCTCAAATAGCTGTAATTATTAATTCCAGAGATTTACAGAAAAATCACTTTGCTACTGTTTCACTTAAGTGTGTAGGGTTTTTTTCCTAACTAACATCAGATGCCAATCTATTGCTCCACTGGTACCCATTTTAAATAGGGCAGCCAAGCAAAAAGTTCAGACTGCTCAAATGACTGGCTGCTGCTCTCAGCAGCCTGCTCGTGCATTCCTTGCATACCCCAAAACGACACTGAGTGCAGGAGGATTTTGGAGCTTTTAAAGGAAGAGCCGTTATGTCCATAATACGTGAAGCCCCCTGTGGCACATTAATGGCAAGAATCTAGACCAGGTTACTCAGCACTGCAGACTGTTTACTAACCACCAGGGACCAGTTCAGCCAATACCTTCAAACATGTACTAAACCCTGTGCCAGAGGAGCTGGGGAATGTGCCTGTGGCCTGGGTGATGCACATTTTAAACCCCGCTGTTCCTCTCTTGGATGGAGATCTCAGCTCGGATCTTTTCCATCTCTTAAGAGTGTCAGGCTCTTCTGAAACATTCAGGAAAAGCTCTGACAGGAACATCCTATAAAACAATGGTTACATCACTCACATGGCAAGTGACAAAGTTGGGACATCTCATCAAGTAATTCAACCACTGGTATTTCACTGCATAAACCACAAATTGTAGCAGTGACACTGGAAGAGGCTGAGAGAGCCCACAGCACTCAAAAATCCTCATGGGCCAAGCCCTTCTGAGACCCAAATTTAATTCTATATGCCAGATTTAGCAGAGGGACATTTAGCTTTCCATTTCCTAGAAGATGTCCAATTAGCAGAAAAAAAAAAAAGGAAATGGTCTCTTCCTGACTCTGTTTGGTAGAGATGGTCAGCTTCCTTTGAGTGCCAGCCTTCAAGAGAAATTTCAGAATCCCAGGTGACACCTATGCACTCAGAGGCCAGAGAGCTGTCCTTCCCTGGGGCACCTGCTCCTGTCTCACCCACCAGTTCCCCTTTCAATAATGTGGCTTCTGGGACTGTCATTTTTCACTTCCCCACCTGGTCCAGCTTCTTAGGCAGAATCAGTGCCTAGCTGGATTTCTGTATCTCACACAGAGTCTTGCCCTGAAAAGCCCGGGATGCTAAATTTGAGGCATGACATAAAGAGAGAAGGCAACAAGCAAAATTAAACCTGGAAAGAACATGGTAGCAGCAGGGCAATGGCTTTGCTCAGGAATTTAGCCAAGTACTAATGCTTGTCTGTTGGAGAGTATCTGTCTCCAGAACAACTCCATCCACAGGCTGAGGCAACAAAATTAATTATTTATTTGACTTTCTCTATCCAAGGCCTTGCAAAAGAAAATTTACAAACACATTGTGTCTTCTCAAGACTGAACATTTGCTCACATAATAAGGTGGGGAAAAAAAGAGCTTGGAAGACTTTATATAACAGAACCATCTTGCGACACCTGCCATAACAATATTTTATTTGTCAGTCTTTTCTTATCCCAGGTCTCCTGAAGCTTGGCCTAGGTTATTCCATTAAAGGGAGGGAGTAATAGCATCACTCCAGATAAAAGAAAAAGAGGGAAGTGTGCTGTACACAATCTGCCCATCACATCACCTCACAGTAAGGAAACAGCACCACATCTATGAGGAGTTTACAGACACGGCAACCCATGGCAGCTGCAGCTTCTTCTCAGGTATGAGAAAAAATGCTCCACTCTTACGTGGTACCTATAATTCAAAATGCTGTACCCAGATTAATTAATAGAATGTTCTATATGCACATCAATACACTGAGTCAGAGAAAGATTAAATAAATGACAAAGCACGCAATCTAACAGGCACAGGAAGTAGCAGAGCCATAAACAACACTGAACTCCCGGATTTCAGAAAAAAAAGCCCCTACTCTAATGCAACTATATAATTTCCCTTTCTTAAAGTGTATGTTTCAGACAGCAAATTCTGCTGTGCACAGCACTGAGCACATCATCAGCTTTTTGCAAGTACTGAACTGAATAAATAATATTATCTATAATCCCAGTACCATGTCCTAAACCACTAAATCTACTGCAATTTGAAACCTTAGTATTTAACTGACTTTGGTAAAGATAATTCTGAAAGCTGCACTATCTTGGTACGACTAATTAATATGTAATGATAATGATAATCATGACCAATAATGCTGCTTTAATAAGGATTTAATCCTACAGATCATTTCATGAAAGCACTTTGATAATAATGATTATTTATTCTTCCAGTGCGTTTTTCATGTTAGCAACTTCAAGTATCATGATGATTAATAAAGCTAAAGAAATAAAGAGATACAAAAAATAACAAGCTTATGAGACTGATAATATGCTGAGCTTATTTAATAAACCTTACCAAATGTAAAACTGTAAGGAAGATTCTCTTGGGAGAGGGAGGAAAAAACCCCAAACACAGCGCCCCTTAAGGCTATGTCAGCAGGATTGAATTGACCTGTGTATCACTGTCATTTCCATTGTCACTCTAGCAAACAAAATAAAATAATAAATAGCACTTAGTGCATTATGGGCTCGGCTGTCAGCTGGTGTAAAGAGGTGCATTGGCATTAATCTAAAGGAGCTGTGCATCTGGCCCAGCATTTTCAACAGGCTGCATAAGCATAAGAAAATACCTGATGTGTCCTGTCCATGATGACTTCAACACCCAGCAGAGGAAGGATACGTTCTGTCAGTGCTCACATCCTCTGCTGACAGTGGATATATATATATACTCAGCTACTTAGCTAAATAGTGGGACTGGGCAGACCGAGATCTTTAAGGGGCTTTTTTGGCTGCAATAGAAGTGTCTCTTGATTTCCTTCTCTCATGTTCCCACTCCTGCAGCTAAGCCAAAGGCTTTGGTATGACCCAAGTTAGATTTTCATAGATATTCACAGCAGGCCAATAGAAAAATTCACCTGGTCCAAAAAGGTCCTCCATAAGGGATCCTTTTAGCCTACAAAGCATTGCATAGGCAGCATTTTGTCAAAATAGCTTAGAAGGGAAATCACCTGAGCTGGCACAATTTACAGCAGCAAAAGAAATCTTCTGCAGGATGGTTTATATAATTAGAGAAGTCTGGTTAGCAATACAGGCAGTTTTATAGTACTCAGTCCTTACCAAGAAGGTTTTTACTGGTTTGACTTTCCTGGCAAAGTCTTGGTAGTAGAGATCAGTTTTAAGAGATCTATTGATCAGCAAAGGTCTCTCCTGGAAGGTGAAATTACTTGGGTGGAGTAGCTTTCTACTTAAAAGAGTCCTCTGAATTTGTTCCTACCGGGCACAGATTGCTCCAGGAGCAATGTGAAACCAGGAAGAAATGGGTTATGGGATGCACAGGAGAGGAGAGCAGTCCCAACAAGGAGATATACTGAGACATGAGCTATAAATGGAAATCATCCACAGTGATCTGCTCATGGGTTCCACAGCAATGTCCATGTGCTGCAGCCAGGAAAGTGGAGAAGGGAGTACCAACTTCAGGTGTGAGACAGGGAGACGGGAGCAAGTCTTTGGAAGAAAAGCTGAAGGAGCCATTGCAGGGAAATTCTGCAGCTCTTCCTCTTCATAATATTTGCTCAGGCAGTGTAGGAAATGATTGCACAGAGAAAGATACAAAAGAACAAAAAGAGATGCCAGGTAAACAGAAGCCCTCTGATAAAAGAGAAGCCCAGGCCATGGTCAGAGAAATGACATGATGGTAAGAAATAGCTGGCGTGTTTTCAATACACTCTATATAAACACTGTCTGAAGTTCATGGAAGTACTGAATGGAACCAACTATCTCTTTGTTAAGGGGATGAACAATATTTCATTCCAAATAACTATCAAGAGTAGCCTCCAGCCACAGAAAGCAAATCTGAATAGGAAGAGATCTTAGCAGATCCAATACAGGCTTTCTACGCTACCGGTCGATCCTTCTCCAAACTAATTTGTGAACAAAGAGAATAAAGGGCTGGATGTTTCTCTGGGGACAGTCGTATTTTCTAACTGGAGAGTAAATTATGTTGAATGAGAATAGAAAGTCATAAAACATAATCAGGCTATTAGCTAGGTAAGAATTGTGGAGAAGAGACAGTGCTCCACACTGCATTCCTAGTGTTACATATGATAAGTAGAGACAATAGAAGTCAGTGGGAAAAATTGGCATGCAGTAATTTCCTTCCCTGGGCCTCCTGCAATTTGCAGAACTCTGCAGAATTTCTTGGGCTGCTTGGTCAGCTTTCTCTTTTGCTGAAATATACTTGGATTTCAATGCTAACTACCACTGCTACAAAAGGAGGGTAGTTATAAAAGGTTGATTTGCAAAAATATTTATAAATTCTGCAGCTTTCTATTTTTAGGTGTTCAATTTAAGGCTTCTGGTGGCTGCAGACATCTGTCTTGTCAGAGATTTCTCTGTGGTGCTAACAGAAGTGAAGACTTAGATTCATCATGAAATGGGAAATGGGACTTTGATTCTACAGAAAATAGAACCCAGAGGAGAATCATAAACACACACACACATTTTCTTTGCATACAAATGTTTCTATTATTCTGATGCCAAGATGATTTTTTGCCTTTTCTTTTATATACCTTTTATATAACTTTTATGTTCCTGAGTATTCTTAGCATGCATAGTTGTAATTCCTTAAATCTGATAACTTAGCCCTAGTATTTTGTTAAGCCAGGAAATCAAGCATCCTAAAGGCCTCGTAGCAGGAGGCTGGAAAACCCTACACTACCCTGAGAAACCAAGGTCCTCCCTAGAACATATCCTGGAAGCTGGAAATTTGGCCCATGCAGGGGAGAATTCCTCAGGATGGGGGAGTATCATGCCATTGATCCAGGCCTCCCATTGGGACAGCCTTGTTAGATATGCTCATTTGTGAGGTCTATAAATTGTATATGGGATCTGTCCTGTGGGTGCACTGCGGCGTGTCCCACCTTGGTGAAATGGTGCACCACAGGGATCCTCAGTAAATACCCAGGGTAAACCCTTATCCTTCAGCCGTGTCTGGCTCTTAATTTTCTAACACCAGGATAAGGCATCAATTCCCAGGACTGTTCAGCAATGGAAACAAACAGGAATTCTGTTAGGGATTTCCAGTGGGATCAAGATGGAGCCCGGCTGTAGTCAGTAACAGCTTTCAGGACAACAGCAAGCCTAGAACTATAGAACCTTTTTGTATGGAAAAGACCTCTAAGATCACCAAGTCTAACAGCTAACCCAACACTGTCAAGTCTACCACTAAACCATGCTCCTAAGTGCCATCTACACATCTTCTAAATTCCTTCAGGGACAGTAACTCAATCACTTTTCTGGGCAGCCTGTTTCAGGGCTTGACAAGCCTTTCAGTGAAGGAATTTTTTCCCAATCTCAAATCTAAACCTCCTCTGGCACAACTAGAGGCAAATTCCTCTTGTCCAATTGCTTGTCACCTGGGAGAAGAGACTGACCCCCACCTGGCTACAATCTCCTTTCAGGCAGTTGTAGAGAGTGGTAAG
>VXBU01003960.1:145751-237506 GCA_013400315.1 Bombycilla garrulus
CCCCCACCTGGCTACAATCTCCTTTCAGGCAGTTGTAGAGAGTGATAAGATTCCCCCTGAGCCTCCTTTTCTCCAGGCTGAACACCCCCAGCTCTCAGCTGCTCCTCATCACACCTGCGCTCCAGACTCTTCCTTAGCTCTGTTCCCTTCTCCGGACACACTCCAGCCCCTCAATGTCTTTCTTGTCATGAGGGACCTAAAACTGAACACGGGATTTGAGGTGTGGCCTGACCAATGCCCAGCACAAGGGGACGGTCACTGCCTTGGTCCTTTCTCCCTCCCAGCTTGATGCCATCCACGTCTGAAGAAGATACGGTCCCCCTTGTTCGGATCATTAATCAAGGTGTGATAAGAGATCTGGCCCCAGAACTGAGCCATGGTGCACACCTCTGCTGACAGCCCCAGCTGGGTGTAACTCCATTCCCCACTAGTCTCCGGGCCCGGCCATCCAGACAGTTTTTTTACCCGGTGAACAGTGCACCCATCCAAGGCACTAACAGCCACTTTCTTCCAAAAGCCATAAACCTTCCTTTTGCTCCTGAGTTACAGCCAAATCTCTGTGCAGTGGGACAGTCTTCCTCACTGACTAGTCTTTTGATACATGGGGCCAGCCTGCTCCTCTGCTTTTATGATTTCCTTCTTAAAGTAAGTACAGCTCTCCTGGACTCCTCTTCCCTTCAGGACTGCTTCCCAAGGGACTCTGTCAACCAGTCTCCTGAACAGGACAAAGTCTGCCCTCCAGAATTCCAAGCGTGTCTGTTTGTTGGACTCAGTTGTTGCTGTTCAGCCTGATGTGAACTCCTGAGGTTTGTGTTCCCTTTCACACAGTCTCTGTTTCAGCAACACACAGCTTAATATCTCTGCTTAACCATGTACTCTTGGTTAATGGTTCCCTATGCAGTCTGTCAATGCTCTCCTCAGTTATTCTGCATTTCTGTGTAATTTGGAATATCATCTGAAGTAAAATTAAACTTATCAGAAGCCCATCTGCTCAGTGTTTGTCCTAGGAGACCAAAGTCCAAGACTCAAAAGGAAAACTTTTTCCTTGAAGGATTTTCACAAAGGTTGGAGAGTATATCTTGCACAGAGAAGAGATCATGCAAGACTCCTCCTGGAGTCTCATCAACACCATAACTGAACAAAAGAGGGAGGAAAAGCCTGCATGCATGTTCATGGGATGATCAGCATGGACCACGTGACAGGTGAGTGGTGTGTTAGTTCTGAAAATTCTACTAGCTAGGAGAAGGCTTTAGAGCAGCAGAGTCTAAACATGTGATTATTCAGGCTATAAAGAATAAGAGGTGATGGATGTTCTGGAGTACATGGAAAGAGTATTAAAGCACATCAACTAGGAAAACCTTTTGGAAAAATCACCCTGTTTGAGGGACTAAACTCAGGTGTTGTTCACGAGGCAAGGAGTGTGCTTCTGCCATCAGCAAGGTACAGGGCATAGAAGACAACATTAAGCTCAAGAATGAGTTGGTTAAAAGCTGGGAGAATACCTTCTTGTCTCCAGTCATGTGGTTTATGACATGGTTGGTTTTGATCAATTGGATTTGCATGCTGCAGCTTCTGTTAGAAAATCCATCACAGGATATAAACTACTTTGTTTGTTCTTAAGATTTCCATTTTTCCTTTCCTATAAGGTTCAAAAGAATCTTTTGCTTGTGCTATTTTGCTCATACCATACTTGAAAGCACAAAAATGTGAACTGTTTGTTTATCCTCAGGGCAGGTGCTCTGTAGATTATCACAGTCAAGCTTTGTTGTTCTGCACTACAAAGTCTTCAACCCTGACCTGAGAGGTTGTTTTTTCCCATTTCCTCACTCTCTGAGAAAAGGAAAAATAAAGTGAAGATGGAGAAATCATTCTGTATTCTAAGCTAGTGCCCTGTGTGGCTTTAGTAAAGCCTTTGTTGTACATAAACATGTACAAGTTTTCTAGTTACCTGTACCTGGTGTTACTCAATACTGAAGCCGGTCTGGGGCTGGGATCAGTGTCACAGTGTGGGCAGAAAATCAGAAGTGCAGACTCTTGTGGGGAACTCAGCAGTGTTAATTGTATGAGTTGGCAATACTCAAGGAAAACCTTCCAGGTGACATGTAAGGAAATAACACACATGTATCTTACTTCAGTATGAAGGAAACCAGAGTGCTCATCTCCCTGCAGTCTGTTGACAACTTTACCCTTACACTGAATGATGACACACAAGTGGAACTATCTTGTTCCACTAAGGATCTTTTAGGAAAACATACATAACAACAAAAGTCTGCAAAGGTTTTTTTTCCTCCCAGACAAATATTGTACAAATCCTAAATTCTGGAGTTATTTCAAAAGAGTAAATCTGTAAAAAATACAAAATGTTTTCTATTTATTGGTGTGTAGGGAAAAGTAATACAGTAAATTACTGCTCCAATCCCATCCCCCGGTATGATCTGTGATACAAGATAAAAAAGCAGACTGCAGCTCAAAACAGGAGGTGCAAAGGTGACTTTTGAAATCCCCTGATCCCAACCTAATTGCTAGACAGTCCCAAAGCATAAGTTAGAGCAGCTTCAAGCATCAGCATCTAAACATGCTTTTTGTTCTAGTCCAAAGCCCATCAGACACCCGGCACTAGTACCACAGGAGTATTCTCTGGGAAAAGAATTAATAGGTTCCAGAGCCATTTGCTTCATCAGCCTGGAGAAAACCCTATTTAACTCTTTGTATAACTTCAGTATTGATATTTTTGACCATATCTTCTGAGAATATACCACACTGGCTGCTATTCATAATTTAACGATGTTTCTACAGTATCTTGTTAAAATATTCTCCTGATAATCCATGAGTGACTCTTCCATTATCTGAGTCTGTGAACATTTCTGCTTCTTTGTTCTTCTGCAGAAATTTAAAGGCTTTAAACAGCCATTAATCTCAGGTCTGTAGACCTCAAACTATATCTAATAATCTTGGAAAAATTTTCTCAGGCCCAGATAGACACTGATTTGAAACTTCTAACCAGATTGGTTAAATGGCTAAAGCATAAATATATCCCAGATGTTACCATGGATGTTTGTCTTGACTAGTCATTAAACTTTGATATGCATAGATATTTGGCATCAAATTACATTTTCTTAAAATTCCTACAGTGGAAATTTGATAGTTATGAAACCCCTTTTTTTCCTATGAATGTTGAAATGTAGCAATTATCAGTACATAGGGCCACTGGGTTTACACGGGACATTCACATATGAACAAGGGAAATATTTATTTATCATGAGAGACAAAAATATTTCCCTTAATTCCTGCAGTGACAGAAGGGCAGATGGGAGAAATGGGTTGGATTCTGATCACATGAGGTCACAGCTTGCAGGAATGAGTACATGAGTGTAAAAATTACATAGGGCTAAAAGCAGCTTGCAATGGATCTTTTTCTAAAATAAGACTTTTGCTGACCCTTGGAAACTATAGTTGGAAACTATTAGTACAAAATGTAGAAATTAAATTCTTTTATGCCTGTAGATTTCTTTGACTAAAGGAACTTTCCCAGTTGCAATAAAAACCCCTAAACCAACCCAATCTCTGTTTATATTTTGGCTGTTCCATCTCCTTCTCCAGGAGGACCAACAGTTCAGCATCACATAATCAGGTGGCTGGCAGCTGGGCACCACTGCGCTCAATAGTCAAACCCATTAGATGTGGAAAAAAAAAAAAGAAACTGCGTCAAGGAAATCTCCATCAGCTATGCCCTGTATCTTAAAACCAGAAGTCCCAAAGTGTGCTACTTTTGAATTCTTGCAGAGTTACAGGCCTCCAAAACAAATCAACTCTGGCAACTGTGAAACACCTGAGAGCATGTATTGGAAATAATCACTATCTTTTAAAGTGACAGATTAAAATCTCTAGTAGCAAAGTTTTCCTTCTTTCCATAACAATCTGTAAGCAATTCCACGCACTCTTGCAGTGAAGGACTTGGGTGTTCTTCTGAATAGCTTCCAGAAGCCCCACCAGCCTGCTTCAGATTGCTTCTGATCTTGTACCACCAAAAACTACATGTAAGTATACTGTATCAGAGGTACTTGGGTGCACGTCCAAAATTAGGCTCCAGCTGCAGACCTGTGTATTTTTATGCTAAGAAATCCTAAGTTGGGCATGCAGAAAAGCTGTGCTGGAGGGGGCCAGGGAAGTCCTATTTGGGTACAGTAACCCAGCCACACAATCCACTTTCTGCTGACCACTCTACTTATGCCTCTGATGTTTGTCTCAATGCTGTCAGCATGCCAAGGCAGCACTGGGGACACAAAATCAGTGCAAAGGCAAATGTCATGGCTCCCTAAGCCATCCATGAACGACTGTAGATACCTGCCTCCAAAAAACTTGCAATCTCTTTAGAACTGCCTCTTTGTGTGGTTATGTGGAGTCCTCTGTGTTGAAGTGAGGGAAAGGTCCTTCTTGGCTGTGAACAGTGTGTGAGACCATATCAAGACACTGCTTGAGAGAAAAGTTCCAGTTACATCTAGCACTCTCTGCAGAAAACACCTCAAAAAATCCTCAGTAGCTGCAAAGGCCAACAGGTCCAGCTATGTGTGCACTGTCGTCACCCCAAGCAAAAAACACGGCTCATGCCTGTGGTACTGGCCCAGCAACAAACAAAGAATAGAAGAACAAATCTGGGGGAAATTATTCTTCAGTATAATTTCAATTGAAAGAAAATATTTCTCAAACTGGGCAAACAGTAACTCACAATCAGGACTTGAAGACACTATGATTAATTCTGTTTTTCTGAGATCGCAAACAACTGCTCCAGGAAGTACAGACGACTTTTTTATTTGTAATGGACTAACTCTGAAACCTAATGATGGCACTCAAAAAAGAAAAGGGTAGTATTTCATTGCCTGATAGCACTAACAAAATATTTAGCCCAATATATCTACCCATAAGCCCCGTACAATCTCCCTCCACGTGTGAAATCCATGTGTCCCAGACCTCAACTCTGTTCTCCATTGACTTTGTACATGACATTTTATATGATGCAATTAGGCAATTTCAACCCAAAAAACCAGTTAGATTTGCCATACAATGCTGCAGATGGAAAATAGAGACAATGGACAAGACATTATGAGATACACTGAATATCACAGTAGAAGAAAAACTGTGGTGTGGCCCCTGTTCTGTCTACATTATTCATTTTTATATTTAATTCATAAAAAACTTTGTCTAATTTCCACAAGGTTTCCAGCTCCTTACAATAAAATACAGCCCCGGAATCTTGGCATCCTCCTGCGAAATTCTGGTTGAACTGGGTACTTAAAAGTAAAAATATTAATTTTAAAGACAAAGCCCAAAGCCCTGATCACACAAGAGCTTTAATGCCTAAGCCTATGTAAACAATTTTGGACAACAGTTTTGAAGAAGAAAGTGCCTGTCCTGTCTAGCAACATCTTTTGAAAAGCACCAGGTTTTGACCAATATGTAAGACTAATGTAAATCAGAAGCAATCTCTTTGAAGTTAATAGAGATCAGATTCCAGGCTTATAAGCTTTTGCACACTGAATTTAACTATCTGTCATGCCTGCGAGGTTACAGCAAAGACCTAAAAGAAGATACGGTGTAAGATCAATGTTAAGGAAAGAGTTTCATTTAAAAGACCATCTTTTCCCATCAGACATGATAGGAGATTTATTATTACAATATTATTGTTGAAACTAGAAGAGAGAGAAAAAATAAACAGGAACATATATTTTCATTTTATGACTGTGAACAACATTTCATACTGTAAACATATCTTGGTCTATAACATTTACCCACTAAAAAAAATAATTTCAATACAGTCTTTATTGCTAGCTCGGCAGAGCCTTTCCAGGACATGGTGTTAATGATTAATATGAAGTCAGTGGAATTCCACAGTTGCTGAGAGTCTTGTGCCCAAGAATGAACTGCATTGCTAAATCAGCAAAGACAGTTGTCAAGGTAACCTCTATGTAATCTATTTAACTGGCTCCCAAAACACCAATCAAGGTCAGATAACGCACTCAAGCACCATATGAACACACTCATACGGCATAAAGCTTTGTATCAAGACAGCAGGGAGGAAAAAACCTCATTAGGAAGCAGGGGGAAAAAAATAAATTCAGTTTTGAGAAGTGTTAATTGGGATTGCAGTTAGCTTTGTGGGGAAAGCATGCTGCTCATCTGAATATGTTTTATCTATAGTAGAAGTAATTTCACTCCAGTTCAGTTTGAATGGTAATATCCTTCTACCGGTGTTAAAAAAAAAAAACAAACCACAAAACCAACCCACCCAAAAAGTAAAAACAGCCACATATAAATTATTAACTTCATTTATTGTTTTATTAATGCATGTCTGGCATCTACACTCTGATACAGAGTTCTCATTTTGTTTTCTCTGCAATAGATTATTGTGTTACTTAACAACAAATAAAATGCCAGCAGCATCTCAGGGCTGGGGATACAGCTCCCCATACAACACAGTTCCACAGGTCCTGTTCCCCTGAGGCCTCTCTCTTCCTGCAAAAACTTTCCAGTCAATTCTGCAAACGAGAAGGATCTATTTGGATTTACAATCTGATGGGTACCCTGAATTTTCAGTTGTATTTACTTGCTGTGAATTCAGATCTCTATAGCCATAACAAGGGCTGGCAAGAGTCACTGGGGTCTGAACTGATTTTTATTCCAACAATTGCTGCGCATACAAATCAACATCCTTTGTTTGATATTTACTGCTTTGTTTAACATTTACTGCTTTGCTCATCCTGGAAGCAAAGGACAGTAAGCATTATGAGAATTAAAGAGGTTGTTTTCCTTGGAGCCTCCATACGCTTGTCTTCTGCTGGGAAGCTACAGTACACCACAACTTCTAACAGCCTCTGCTCCTCAATGAATCTCAGCAAGTATCCCTGTGCTGCTTACAGTGAAAGTACATACCTGGGGAGCTATTTCCTTCCTTCAGTTATACACTGTCAGTATCACAGAGCTGTGCTAATTCAGGACCCTGCTCCTGTTCCACAAAGATGCCAAAAGGTCTTGCTGTGGAAATGAAGAGCTAAAATTAGCAGCTCCAAAACTGCAGAAAGCAATCACAGTAGAGACTATATAACATCTGTGTGTTCAGACAATATCTTTGGTCAATGCCATCCATACAAAATAAAAATTGTTCTTTGAGGGCAAAAAGACTGCATACATCATATGTGTACATCATACATCATACCTCTCAGATGTGATCCTGAGAATCAAGTCATCAGCAACTCTGCTTCAGCTCTAGACATTTAGCATTTCTCAGGGTTTCCTCCTTTGTAACAGTGTGTGAGATCCGTATGCCTGTCTGGGATCAGGATCCAAGGGCTATAAAATCATGTACTAGATTAGGAAACAAGGAAGACAACTGCACATTCTAGTCATCCCCAGTGTGGGAGGGTGCGATGGTGCTACAAGCTGCTGCTTATCATGTTGCTGCTGAAGGCAACCACGCAGGCAGAACTCACAGCCTTCACAGAACTACCCCAGGACTGCTCCAGATCCACGAGGATGGGAATAACAAAGCTGCTAAGCTGCCTCAAATTTACTTGAGAAAGTCAGGCTTCAGGAGAAGACAAACTGTGTTGCCTGTCACAGCATCTCACCTTACAGATGCAGGGCAGATGTGCACCCACAGGTGCACCCACACACACCGCACATCATGACTGGGTTCCAACACATACTCTGAGCTTCCATCTCAGGGAAACAAGACTAAAGGCTGGGAAGGACCTAAATGTTGTCATGATGTGATGTCAGCATAGATGAAACATGAACAATTTCATATGAACAACTTAAGAATCCAGATATTATTCAAGAACATTTTAAAACTATAAAACTTGAACACATTACCAACTAAAAAAAATAATTTCAATACAGTCTTTATTGCTAGCTCGGCAGAGCCTTTCCAGGACATGGTGTTAATGATTAATATGAAGTCAGTGGAATTCACCACAAACCTATTAGATACAAAAAGCTGTGGGCTCCATTTTGAGATGAAGAAGCTAATGAGCATGTGGACTATGTGACTTGCTCACTGTCAACAGGATGCATGTGGCAGAGTCACAGGTGGATGCCAAGAAACCCCCAATTCCCCAGCCCAGATGAAGCACTGTGGTCTCTGCCTTTAAAAAAAACCACTTGAGAGCACCCACAAAACCTGTTGATTTCAGATTTCATCCAGAGCTGAGAGAATTTGGCACTTGTCAGGTGTGTTAGCATAAAAGGAAGGAGGCTTGTGTATCTTTTCAAGCTCTAGAGACTGTGGCTCCTTTCAACAAGAAATTAGTGGGTTGTCTCTGGGTTTTGACATGTCAGACACAGAGACACTGACAGCTAATGAAGCTCCGATACAATTACAGTGACTCTCCCATGATGAAGCGAAATCCACCCCTGCATTGCTGGGCACCAGTGCAATGGAAGTTGGACTATTAATAGCATATCCCCCTTTGTGCCACTACAAACACTGATCTGACAGTGCAGATAAGGAGGAAAGAGGATGAAAATGGAAGGCTCATTTCTTAGACAGAGAGTGTCAGAGATGCTGTATACAGTCAATCAATGTAAGAGTGTTTATTGTCCGGGCAAACACGTGATGAGCCAGGTTTCAAACTAACAGGACAGTAAATATAAATACTTGTTGCCATGCCTAAAGTGACTCGGTATTTCAGCTCTCAGAAAGTGGTTCTGGATTCACAATGACTTCAGCTCTAACATGCCTTTGAATGTGGATCTAGATTACTTTTGAGTTAATTTTGTTAGATGAACAGAACTCATTTAATTTCAATCAATACTCTGGCACTGTGTGTGTGTTTTCTTTATTAATCCAAATCAGAATAGTAAACATGGACTGTACCAAAACCACTCTTCTTTGCATCCATAAAATTGCTCTTATATTCCCAGAAAGTTTAATGCAGGCATGGGCAGCAGGTAACAAGACTTGCTCTGTGAGGGTGTAACACTGCCAGTGTAGGCAATGCTGGCAGGAGATACCACGCACCTCCTAGCCAGGGAGAGGATAATATAGTTCTTGTGGACAGACAAATATAAATATACATATGGAATATAAAGCAGGATGGTTTTACTATCTAGCCACGAAAGTAATTTTAAAAGCCATGAGTAAATGTATATGAAACCATCACACTTACTGCACCATCTCTGTTTTGCAAATTATTACAGTAAAGTCATGGTTACAATCATTTCAGTCAGCACTCCCTTTATGGAAGTAATTTCTGGAGGTCACAGCCTGAAAGCATGTTTGTATCTAATGAAAAACATCATGCTTGGAGGTTTCTGAGACTTGAAAAACCCCTCAAAACAACCTCCCCCCCAACAATATAATCAAAACCTATCTTGAACAATACTATTTGTTGACTTTATTAAACAAAGTTTTTAAAAGGGATTTATTCTTTTTTTTTCTATTAACTTTGAAATACTAAATTTAAAGACCTTATTTGGTTATTCCTATTCCTAACATATACAGTGGAAAACCCTGAAGTAGTTCAAAATTGCAGGTGTGGTTTTCATGCATTTCCCACCCACCCATACATTTCAAATGTGCTGTTAGAGCTGTGTTTAAAACCCTTGAAATCTGGAGGGGAAGGGATCCCTACAGACCCAGCCCCACGCATGGCATCAGGATCAGCACTGTAGATTCTCACATCTCCAAAGGAACATGAACTAATCCACACAGTAAGACAGGATTTACAAGACAGACTGCAACAGCTCCTAAGATAGCTGTTACTGCCTCTGTGTTGTTAATGTGTTTGCAAGATTAGTATTAATTATCCAATAAGGGATATATCTGTTTTGAGAGCTTCTAATAAGTCTGTACTTAATACTAAGCAAATCACATGCAAATGAAAGAACATACGATATAAGCAAGAAAGTATTTAATCATTTGTATGTATTTGAGGGGTTTATGATAAATAAATCTGTCTTTGCATGATCTATTATAGGTATGTATTTATGTATCTATGAATAGTGATTGTATAATGGATACATTCAATACAGACATTCAAGGTTAAATAAGCAATGGAAAGGTGATATGAACTTATGATTGCCAATACACTCTGACACCTTTGATTGTAGCTTTTTATCCTTCCTATACAGGTTGTAAATTGAAAGATAGGTGAGTACTTATCTGTCCATCCACCCCGCCCTTCCTCCAGCTTTATCATTCCTGGTTTAGGATCCTGTTCTGAACCTTCTTAAGCACCCTGCTTAATATGAGAATTGCAACATTTTTCTTAGGTAAACAAGAGCGAAAAAATAGCTAATAGAAGAAACCCAGTGTAAAGGAGCATCATTTCCCTGCAGCCCACCAAGCAATTCTAACTGTTCCCAGCTGGGACCTCAGCTAGAGACTCTGACCCTTGGTCAGGCACCCGGTAACCAAGTGCCAGCCCAGGGGCGGCAGGAAGGACGCTGCTTCTCCTGCTGGCATCCAAAGGTTCGCCAGCTCCCGTTCGGCCGCGGGGATGAGGGAGCAGGGGATACCCGGCTCGGCTCCGGAGCCGCTGCCAGCGCTGCCGCTGGGACTGAGCAGCCCCCACAAGGCTCACGCTTGTTTATTCCACTTACATTCTTCTGCTCCATGTCAAAAGACAACAGCCAGTGGTACTAATTCATCTTCATTTTCTCTAGTAAAAAAAACCAACATGGCAACTCGGGCAAATGTTTATACAAAAATGTGCTTTTTATCTCTTGATACCTCTGTGACTGAATTTTCCTTCAAGAATAACAGATGGCTTAACTGTACCAGGTAAAGACTTTGCATGAGTTGGTGACAAAAAAAAGGGTTGTGCAGTGGGTTTTTTTATAACATAAATCTCCCCCAAACCCACTCCTGTAAACAGTAATAAGAACATGCAGGGCTTTTTAATTGAACATTAAACTCAGAAGTCCCATTACATTCACAGTACAGTATCCAGTTAATACATCCTTTGGGATTTTTTTTTCCCTTTGTCCCACCCACAGAGATGTTACAAATTGGATTTAAATTAAATTTCATTCTAAACACATATATTCAATCATAACAAAACAGTGACAAATTAGCTTATTCCATTTAAACTCATTGTATGCTGAGGCTGAGCGCCTCCTGCTCCAAGCCAGGGCCTATTTCCCAAAGGTCGGGTATTTAAAGAACTGTCGCACAAATGTGTGCGCAGCTATTAGCAGGGGAATTGGTTTGATTATTCCATGAAATATCAGGTTGAACTGCAGTGTGTTTTAAAGTGTGAATATAGAAAAGGGTTGTTTTTATTATTGCATGAGTAAAGGGGTATAAAGGGATGGGTACAGAGTGCTGCAGAGGTAGGTGCAGCTGTTCTAGAAATGCCTACATTTACTTTTCCCTCTTTCTTAAATATAATCTGATACAAAAAGAAACCTGACTGGTAACTTCCCTTTTAACATAATCTGTTGTAAATCCATTGAAACACTGTTCCCCATTAGCCACCTTTCCTGTACAGGAATAACATATAAGATTTTCTTGTTTGGTTGTGGGGTTTTTCCCATCTCGGCTGGGCCCTTACTAGTTTTAGCATTTAAAGGAAGCCAGAATGGATCAGGTGTGGAGAGAAAAGAACAAATTTGATACCACTCCTGAGAGAACTTGGATAGATTCCAAATCAATCTGTCTCAGGGGGTGGAGGGGAGGGCAAGAAAATCAACAGGCATGAAAAAAAGATCCTGAGTGTTACCATGGCTGAACATCAAGTGTGGTTAGCTCAAACACTTGTGAAGCAAAGGATATTGAAACCGTTATTTGTAAAGAAAAAAGCCATCATTTCAAAATTATGGTGGAATGTGTTTAGAAAATAAACATTCTCAGTTTGCCCTAAAACTTGTTAGGCATAAACAAACTCACTGCTTTTACCACGTTTATGCAATGTTTATGCACTGTAGATATTCTAGAGATAATTCAGGACTCATTGTTAGAAATTTCTGTGACAGGTAGGACTGCGATGTCCCTACATGGGGATGTGCTTTAGCTATCTATTGGCCTAGGGTAGTTAGTCACAACTGCTAACAAACAGGAAAAAAAGAAACAATTAAAATTCTAATTGGTTTGAAACTTTAAATCCCATCCCAGCATGCACTCTCATTTCTCTACATACTACCTAAATCCTAGCAAACCTTCTTACCTTCTCTCTGTGGGCCAGCCATGCACAAATTAGCTGCTTCCAAAATTCAAACTCCAAGTTTAACTCTGGATTTAATCCTGCCAGTTACCCAGAAGCCATGACCTTCCCTGAACATGCTAACATCCTCGCAAGAAGAGCCCAGTACCTCGTGGAATTGACTATGAAGAAACATTTCACAGACTTTCTTAGGTTGGAAAAACCTCTACGATAAGCAAGTCCAACCATTAACCCAGCACTGCCAAATCACCACACCACCATGTCCCCAAGTGCCACATCTACACGTCTTTTAAATACCTTCAGGGATGGTGACTCAAACACTTCTTTGGGCAGCCTGTTCCAGTGCTTGACAACCCTTTCAGTGAAGGAATTTTTCCTAATATCCAACCTAAATCCCCTCTGACACAACTTAAAGCCGCTGGTCCTATTGTTACCTGGGAAAAGAGTCTAACCCTCGACTCCCCATCCTCCTTTCAGACAGTTTTAGAGAGCAATGAGGTCCTTCCTCAGCCTCCTTTTCTCCAGGATAAACATCCCCAGCTCCCTCAGCTGCTCCTCATCAGCCTTGTTCTCCAGACCCTCCCCCAGCTCCATTCCCCTCTCTGACCTCGCTCCAGCCCCTCCTTGTCATGAGGGGCCCAGAACCGGACACAGGATTGAAGGTGTGGCCTGGCCAGTGCCCAGCACGGGTGGAGGTCACTGCCCTGGTGCTGCTGCCACTACTGCTGGCACAGGCCCGGTGCCATTGGCCTTCTTGGCCACCTGTGCACATCTGGCTCCTGTTCAGCTGCCTCTACCAGCACCCCCAGGTCCTTTCCCTCTGGGCACCTTCCAGCCCCTCTGCCCCAACCCTGGAGCTCTGCAGGGGGTTGTTGTGTGTGCAGGACATGATTTATTGTAGCTGTCTGCTGAATTTTTTCCCCACATGCCAATGGTGTGAATACTGTGAAGTTCTTTTGTACCCTCACAGCTGTACCAGACTCATTGCTCAGGTGTAACAACTCCTGGCACTAGTAGTTTTTCCTTTGCCACCAAAAGGAGAGCTACAGAAGTGCAGATTACACCTTCACCAATAACTGTTTACAGCTACAGGATCTCAAAATATGTTCCCCATTTTGCACAAGGTCTATTGAGCAGTGTTTGAGGTTGTACCATCTGCCCAAACAATACTTCCACATTATTGCACCCTATAAATCAAATACAGGTGCAGGAAAGCAGGCGGTCATAAGCTAACAGAAAAATCAGACCTACAGTGCACATATATTAGACTACCATCATTCCACCATCATGTTGCCCAGTGGTTGAATGCAGACAACAGGCCAATTTATTTAGATTACCTGTGGCTGACAGGTAAGAAGCATGCATGGGGCGATATAGCTGAATGCACATGTTCTGGATAACCAGGCCTGAATGCTCTGTCTGGTCTGACAGGGAAATACCTTCCCTCTGTCCTCACTGCTACTTGCCTGCTGGGGGTCCCAGAAAAAAAACAACCAACCAATGGAAGGATACCCACGAGGAGGAATACATCTTGGGAAAGAGTGAAGTGAGGTGCCTGGGATGGATAATGATGCTTAGGTAGGCAAGCCACTGCAGCCAGAGACAAGGGGAAGGAATGTCTCAAAGAGGTAAAGGAATCGATGTGGGTGGGAATTGCAAGTGGGGCAGAAGGGACTTGAGTGGAGTGGAAAAGGAGAAGTTGATCATAGCACTGAGAAGCTGGAATCTTCAACAGCCTGTCCACTGCTTGATACCAGGTGTGCTGAAGAAATACTAACCTCAGTGAGAGCTCTGTCTGAGCAAGGATCTCAAGCTGAGAACTGCAGTAAGCAATCTGATTTTTTAGTTGCTTGGGGNTTTTTTTTTTTTTTTTGTTTTTTTTTTTTTTTTTTTTTTTTTTGTTGGTTTCTTTTTTTTTTAAATAATCAAGGAGCTTGAGCACCATCAGCACGATAAGGACAAGAGACAGTGGCACATCCTCTGGAGTGGGAAATGGTGCCCATAGCACAGGATTATGCTGAGCACCAGAGCTCAGTCCCATGGCATCTGAGCTCAGCGAGCAGAGCAGGGCAGTGACAGTAGCAGGTCTTGGTGACAGCTCAGGGAGCCACAAGTGGACAGCAGGTTACACCACGACTTCCAGGTCAATTGAAATCCAAGTGACATTCCAAGACAGGGCTGGGGCCATGCACACCTACAGTGCAGGGACTGAAGCCCCAGGGATGAGCTGCAGAGGGGTCCTGGGTCATGGACAGGCTGCCAGGGGATTGTTAACCATCCTGGGGTATCTGTCAAACACACCAGCAGGCACAGGTGCAGCTCAGTGCAGCAGCAACACCAGCAGCATGTCATATCTTAACACTGAAACAAGGGCAAAGCTTAATGGGCACAAGTGACCCTCATTCCAAAGCACTGGAACTGCTCTGGTGAGTGCAGGTTGCACCAGTCGGAGCCAGTGAGATCCAGCCTCTCTTGATTCTAAGGTCAGATCCAGGCACATTTTAATTAAAGTACAGAAAAGGAAGCAGAATGGTATGAGTTAAAACCTACTGCCAGCAAAAGCCTCATCTTCTAAATATTCTTTAAGACTACTTAAGTATTCCTGCCCCAAGGAAGCAAATGAGATTATTCATATAAGTAAAAACTACTTACACAAGCTACAGTTTGCAAGACACTTTACCAATTACAGAGACAGATTTCTACAATGAAGTCTTACAAAATATGAAAGACCACTTTTTTCCTACTCTCAAAATAATAACAATCACTGAATATCCAAAATCGCAAATTGGAGAGAAGAAAGGGGAAACTGCAACAATAACCCCTCTGCCAATGGTGTTGTTTAAAAACTGGTTTCCTTTTAAAAACCCTATATATCCTTTTTACTTTCAGTTATTAGAGTATGATTTCAAATAAAAAGGGGCACTTCAAGTAAGCACCAGGAGTTGAGTGGATACACAGAAATGTGTCTGATCACAAAACTGCTTACAATGTTAATGATAAAACCATTCCTGTTTGTCATGGCCACAAAAACACCCTGTTTTTTGAAAGGATAAGGTCCTTTATGATGTTGATAAAGCACTCCTCTTGCAGAAACATAGGGTACCATCAATCAATAACATTTGTCTCTGGCTTCTTTCGTTGACATTCCAATATTGCAACAGCAAATCATAATCCTAGCAAAGTAAACAGGCTCTGGGGAAAAGCAGCTATAAATTGGGCCTGCTTGGATCAAATGAACTCTATCATGAAGGTCTGTTAAGCACTGAGTGTTTTACTTTCTAGCAGAACATTCAAATTGAAAAAAAAAATAGCTGAATTGAAAGTAAGAAGCAGAGTTAGAAACCAGACAACCAAAGTAATTTGGTTCTTCAGTTAATTAGCAGCAGATCACCCTGATAATCACTGTTGTGCCTTGTTTTTCTTTAGCAGTTACTGGTTTCAGTTTACCTCAATATTTTCACATTTATTCCTCCTCAGTTTGGGAGATTTCCTTAGGTGCAAAGCTCAGGCTCGATCTGAGCTGGTATCACTCTGTTGCTTTAATGAGCACTAAGGGCTTGTGGACGGCAAGAGGCTGCTCCAGATTATTCACAGCCCGTTATGTAAAACATCTGAGCTGCACGGCTTTAAGGTGGCTTCACCAGGGTTTAGCCAGGGGGGACCACGCACCAGACTGAATGGAACCCAAAGTTTTCCCTGGCACAGAAAAAGGCAGGCAAAGAGAATCTTGCAACTTTGCCACACAGATAAGTCTGAGCTCTTTTTGTTGACCCTTCAGTATATAAGTACTAGCCCACTTAAACAACTCCATTTTTCATAAACAGATATAAGGTATTTTGTTCTCATAAGAAATCATCATTACAATTATTCCCCTTCAGTACCCTGGAGCAC
Source organism: Bombycilla garrulus (assembly GCA_013400315.1). NCBI lineage: Eukaryota > Metazoa > Chordata > Aves > Passeriformes > Bombycillidae > Bombycilla > Bombycilla garrulus. The sequence continues at coordinate 161,801 of VXBU01003960.1, forward strand.
ACTGTGTAGTGCAGTGTCAAGGCTCAGTTTTGATCTGGGTCACACATGCATCAGGCCATGAGAAGGAACAAACTCAGGCACATTGGTACTGAGCTGTTACTTCCACCTAGGACAAGTGCACAAGCAATCTGTCAGTACCTGGCAGGCAGTGAGACCTCAAGCCAGGGAGGGAGCTCACCTCAGAGCAGATTTCACTGAGGTTCACTGAAACCAACACTGTGCAAGAGGTCCAGCTGAACCCCAGGACACAATCTAGACCTTGACTGGAGGTAAAATGCAATGATGAGAAGGGGGCAAAGTAATTAAAAAGAGCCAGTGCAGCCACACTGACCTGCTGCATAGACACTTTGAGGGTGATGTCTCTCCACATTTCTGGAGTACAAAATTCTGCTGCCTGTGTACTCTCACAGATCCATGCTTGATTTTCATGTGCATTTTGGTGCCCACAGGTAGTATATTCAAAATCCAATTTCAAATCACAATTATTATTATCAATTATTATTATCAATCTCAAGTAAAGTAAAAAATACGCCTGGGGACTGGGGAGATGTATTTCTGACACAGGGAGCAGGATCTAAAGTCAGACAGCTTACCTTCTGACTCAAGTCTTTACACTATTTACAATTGCTTCCCCAACTGCACAGGTGTCAAAAAAAAGAAGCAAACTGTATTGTGCAGAAAAAGTAACTTTGACAGGTCTAATTTACTGAGACTGATTCATGTGACAGCATAAACAAATCATTCTTTTCAAAGTCTATATTGAAAATGGAGTAAATTGATCGTAGAGTCAAGTGCACTAGTAATTTCAGGGAGTATTGTGATTTCATTTGTAAAACTATTGCAAAGAGGGGAAAAACCTGTCTTTCAGAGCTAGCTTCAATTTTTGCACTAGTCAGAGCAGAAGAAGAAAATGCTGGTTAAGAGCACACTGCTACTAACGGCACTTTTCCTGTGCAATCCTGTTACTGTGTATTCAGGGAAGTAACATGAGAAATCCCCTGAGAGCTTTTGTACAAATATACAGTGGAGATCAACAAGAAATCCTCAGAGTGAACAAAACATTCTGTATGTGTTTTCTTACTGCTTCTGTAGGGGCAGAATGTTGTGACTGATTAGAACAGCAGCGTAACATGCAGTTTCTTACTGGAATTGGTTTTTATGCTTAGGAGCAATTAGAGAAACAACACTGTAAGAATGATGTTTTTTAACGTGGGTTCAAATTACATAATCTCTGAAGTCATTGTTTTCTTGCTCTGCAGGGGAGAGGGTGCGTTCCTGAGAGTATTCGCTAAATGACAGCGCCCAAGCTTCTTATCTGGGAATGAAAACCGGGGAGATGTAAACTCTGTGAAGATAAGCAACACAAAACTCGTGTGCATTGTATCCAGCAAAGCTAAGGATCCTCCAGGCAGAGAAAGTGAAGCCAATAAGTTATGCTAGACAGGCACTTACAGAGGTCTTCTGGGGTCATGTTTACTAATCTCTCTCTCTCACTCTGTCAGAGTGCAATGAAGGACCACAAAGCATGCAAACCACAAGACAGATAAACAGTGAATTATTCAAAACTGTATTTTCATACTTTATATAAAAAATAACAAAAGTTAAATCAATAATCCATTTAACCAAAGAAAAAAAATTAATAGCCCAGATCCTCAGTATGCCAAGATCACAACAACTGGGATGTGTCTTGCAAGATTGGTTTTGTCCATTTTGCAACAAATGGATTTAATAACATGTCCCTGTTTTCTCCAATCCCTTGACTTGGTACAGCCCTTTGGCTTAAGTTCCAGCTGACCCCCTCTCCTTCCTTTTTTTTTTTTTTACATTTTCCCTTCATACAAAGAAAGTACAAAATCTATTGTTTGTATTTCCAGGGGAAAACCAATTCTGTCTCAAGAATATTCACCTTTTGTGTTCATCTTTAAGCTTCATAAGGTCAACACAAAATAGGGAAACAGAGCATTAAATTTCTAAAATCAATAGCATGTACATAAATTGACATTCATTACTTTACAGCGATTTCCAGTTTCTCCTTGATTGATTAAAGCCAGGGGTTGAAAGTAAGTGCTTTTCCCCTGCCTGGAGAAATTCCCAATTGTCCATGCTGTGAACCTTCCATTATGAGACATGAGACAGCGGTAGCAGTACATGGTTCATTTCACACCGCCACAAAATAGACTTGTCATTCCACAATCGAAAGTAAGGAACCTGATGGAAGAGCAATGTGTCAAAAACTTGTCAAAAGCAGCCCGTGCTTAATGACAACTGAGAACAAGGAAACCATATCCTGAGGTTTTCACTGGCCAGATCTCACAAGTGGGGAGCAGAGCAGAAAAATTATCCTCTTATTTTGTTATATGTTTAAATGTGATATTGAATGGCAAATCATATTTTTCAAACTAATTAATTTTGACTCCACATTAATTTAGGGAAGATAAATATTTACAATACAATTATATTAGTTAATTTGCAAAAGCAGAGGGGCAAAACTATTTAAATAAGGACTGCTTAAATTACTGCTAGGAAAAAAGAGATATTTTCTCTATTCTAAAAATGCTGGAAAGCTAATGCTGCATTAAATGTCCTGTTATTAAGGGTTCTCTACACTAACATGATAAGTATAACAAATTGATATTTTGTATGAATTATGTTAGACCCTGAGAAATGATAATGTCAAATTCTGCGGCACAGTGGAGCTGAACCAATTAGATGAGTAGATAATTTGGCCCTTCAAACTAATAACACATCGTTAGTTAGAATATCTTCAAAGAAAAACATGTATCTGGGGAATACTTTGCAACTAGGTGCTGCTTTTAAAATGTTTCTACAATGGAGATGGAGATCTTATTTCTTAAACCTCAAATACTAGGAAGGCAATGCCACGAAGTGGGGATTATAACTATATAGAGATGACAATATTGCTGGGTTCATTAACAGGTACAGAAGCACATGCATGTGCATAAGATGTGCATATCTAGAACATTTTTTCATAGATGGGCTTATTAATGATGGGCAAAGCTTCAAAGAGTCACAATCAATCATGAGGATTCACATGTCTGGTTGCTTATATCTGAATTTCTTCAACTAAAAAAGGCTAGAAATGCCACTTTAAAAGGACTTAATGTTAGATTTACAGTACATCTTGGTCTAGCACAGACTGAAAATTTTGGAGGACTGCCTTTACTCACAGTGTGTTTTTGCATTTATTCTGCTGTCTGAGCACATGAAAAACCTTCCAAAAGTTTATATTAGACCCTCAAAAAGGCTTAAGTTCACTTCCCCAAAGCAAAGCTTAGAGGAAATGATACACATGCCAAATCACTTGACCCTGCAGCAACCTGCACAGGCAGCAAGTCGGGCTGCCTTGAGAGACCTCCTCGTGTCACAAATGCCACAACAGTTTTGTTCAGTGGGGACCCAGGGAGGTTTCCACCTGCATCCTCTTTGCTCATGAACTTCTGAGCGGCTGCAATTTCCCTGAATTACTTGTGGTACAAGAGCTGTAGCAGCATCTAAGAGCAACTTCTGCCAGGTAACTCACATACAACTTCTACAACAATTTTTTGACCAAGAGAGACTCCAAGGCAGACATTCATTGAGCTATAGGGCATCACAGACATGCAGTGCAGCACCGCTGCTGGGAACACAGGGCAGAAGTCTCGGTCCCCTGAGTTTTATTCTGTTCATGCACCTCATGATCCTTCAGTGGCAAAGGAAGGATTAATGGATGAGCACAGTAGATAAAGAACTTCTTGGAGGTCCCTTCACTTCTAGGAGTATCAGGCCATTTGCTTGCTGGAACAGTCTCATTTCCTTCACTTGTCTCCCAGAGCTCACCATGGAGTCAATTTCCACTGGCCATTTACAACCTGTGGACTTTGCCACACTTTTCTGGAGCTCAGAAGGTGAAGGGCAGAAATAAATATTATTCCTAGTGACTCAGTTACTGGGGGATATGTGTGTGGGGGTGTTCACGAAAGCCTTCAGGAGAGTTTCTTGTGTTCAGGGAGAAGTAGAGAGTCTATGTAGAAGGCACATCTTTGGCAGGAAAGGCAGTATATTGTCAATTCTGAAACCAGCCAGCTCTAACTTTTTTCAAAAGTGGAAGGATGAATAAGGTTTACATATATACAACACTTAGTCCACAACAGTACTTCAAGGGAAAAAAATTAAATAAAATCAATATTAACATAACAGGTAACCTGAAACGGCTCTCTGAAATTATTTTCTAAGAAATAATTATCATTTCAAGGTGAACTGAAACCAAAACCCAAGGCCAAAAGAGGTCTTGGACTAAATCAAGCAAGCACACCATGCTTTGTTGCACTCTCTCCTGGCTCTCTTTCTGGGAAAGATTTTCCCACCTCCCATCTGAGTTGGGTTACTGTTAGCCTTCAACATGCAGATCCACTGCGAATACACCACAAGATGGTTGCTGTAACAGAGCACTATGGGATTTGAAAGGAAAACCTAAGCACAAAGAAAAAAACATAGAAAATGTAACATGGGAATTCAGGAAAGCAGCTGTTTAATTATGAGCCTTTTCTGCAAACAAAAAAAATCACAGAAACAGCAAGACTCACAAAAAAATTAAAACTTTGAGGCAAAATTATAATTTAATTTCAGTAATATTAGCAAACACCTTGACTCGTGTGCTCCACACTGAAGGAACTGTGGCTGTGGAGTGATATGAGAGTGTGTGTGCCTGTGCCTGGCAGAGGGGAGGGCTGCACTGATATTCCCTCTCAGTCTCACCCTCCCCAGAGCATTTTCTCTGTTCCTGTTCTCAGAGCCATCTCTGCCTATTCTCCTCCTGCTACAGACACTAAACAGCAAATTTGGTTAAAAAAAAAAAAATCGTTCCATATTTAGAGGACAATAGGACAATTTGCTAATTGAATAAACTGATTATTTTAAGGGCATTTACAAATCCATTCAAAAACCATTCACCCCATCAAGAAAAAAATTCCAATTGGTGTCGGGAGTTGTCCTCAGGGATATACCACTCTAAGCCTCTCAGCACTGCGCTGCCAGTGTCTTTGTTCTTGACCTGACCTAAAAAAGCGCTCTCTTTATGAGTCACAGAGGATTTATTTTCTGCCTTAACTTAGCCTCAGCTTCTTTTAGGTAGAAAATGACAGTTTTGCTCAGTTGTGGCAAATGACCTGCACTTCTTATGATGTAGATGATTGTCCAGCAGGGTCTATGCTGAAGCCACCAGTGTAATTGAATTTAGGAGCACAACTGGCTGGAAATGTTTACTAGAAACACCACTCTTGGGGGTGGCAGTAGGTTTTGGAATTCCCTCCTATTTTTGTAGTGATGTTTAAGCCTAAAAGTGCAATTTATCAGACTATTTTATATGATACTCTTTTATTGCCCAATGAAATGTTTAGAGTGTGAATTAGATCCTTAGTTCACACAAGTCCCTAAGAAATATACAGGTTGATCTTAATTTACACCAACTGAGGGTCTGGTTGTATGAAAATTCTCTCCTTTCCCCAGTTTTATATATTAATTTGTCCCTTGAATCAGCTTAGAACAAAATCCTACAGTCTACACATTCAGTTCTGTAACTTGTTAGAGATTTTTGTACATCTGTAGGCGAACATTTTATAATCTAGGCATTAAAGCTTATTGATATGTGCTTTATGGCTTATAGAAAACTCTGAAAATATGTTTCAGGATAGTGTTTATTTGGATTTAAAATAAAACTTGTGCAGAGAGAAGTCATAAACACTATCTACTCCTACAAATTTGAATCAGTTACTTAAGAATTTTCTCTTGCAGATTACCTAAGGGGATTCTTTTCTTAAAAATGATTCCTCTCGAAAACCTGAGTCTGGCTTACAGTCCTGCTTTAGGAGGCAGGAGCTGGGTCAGAGACAGCTCCTTTCAGCAGCTCGGGGTAGGGATGGCCACAGGGACAGGGGCCTGAGCACAGCCCCTGCGGTGACACCAGTGTCACTTCACGGGGAGCAGCCAGCCCAGGTGTGAGCCCTGTGCTCCAGAGAGACAATGTCCTTAAGCTGGTCCCAATAACAGACTGTCATCTTCCTTCTGCAAAGCAGGAATATAGTTCAAATTCTTTCACCGGATCAAGACAGGCTGCTGGTCCCTGGGCCAGAACCAATGAAAGCTCTACTGGTCTGAGACAGTTTACACCACTGAGGAGCTGGGCCTGTTTGTCAGCCTTGTTGAAGACTGCACTCATCCTTTGATTTGCTGAGTATTTTTATTAATATTTTTACTTAATTCATGACCTGTAAATTTTAATTTCCAGATCTCAGGTATTTGTAATCAAATCAAAACTTCATTATCTAAGTAGTATTTATAATGTTCAAAATCTGTAACCCTAATCCCACAGTGTTGTACTAGGTGATTTTAATTATTCTTCCTTTTAAATTCTGATCACATTCAAGAGCTTCTAGTGAAAAAAATCCTGAAAAGAAGACCATCTCAGGGTAACAAAAACCATCTCAGAATAATCAAAAGCTAAAAGAACAGATAATTGAAGTATATTATTTTAAAATCTTCATGAATTTTAAGCCAACTTTCAACCTGTGGTGGTGAAGCAATTGATTTTGTAGATATGGCTAGTTATCGATATACTTTCCCATAAATAAAAGAGTTTAGACTTCTATCAAGGTTTTCCAGGGCTGTATTCTGTACACTATGTAAACAATGCAGTGCTAATACTTCTTCCCTCTCCTTCAACCTTCGCATTGGTTTTACATCCTGACATTTAAAAAAATGTAAATGTTAAAGGTTACCTACTTTTATAAGGAAGTCATTTACTCTACAATTCAGGGTAAAGCACACCATTGCCATCTGAAATATTAAATCACTACCAATTCATACCGTGGGGGAGTTTTGTAGAGCAAATGGATTTCTCACTGATTGCCACTGTTACTTTCCAAAAAAAAGTGCCTGTGATGAGTGCAGAACCAGCCTGGGGACCCTGCAGTGCAGTGAGAGGGCTGGCACTTCAGTCCTGCAGATGCACAGTTGTTGTCTGCCACACACGTGCACCAAAAGGGAAGAGATAAAGTTTAGCATGGAGGGACTGGAGCTGCGCACATTGTCCACGCACGTTCCTGGCTAACAGCCCAGCTGTGGCCCACCTTCCCTGTCCTTCAGGATAGCTGAGAGCAGGGTGGCAGTGCTGCTGGACAGGGTGTAGGTAGTACACACTGCCTCCTCTGGATCCAACCCATCCTGGCAGACCCCTGGAGCTTTGTTCTCCCTGGGGAGCTGAGCATGGTTGGGCTGCTGCCCTTGGGTGTGCTCTGGAGCTTTGCCTAAATCCACACTTCAGCACAGGCTTGTGCATAAACAACACTGATGATGAACAAGCTGGGACTTGAGAATCAGCTCAGATCTCCATTTAAGCAGTGCTGTGGATGCCACAGACTCAGCTTGAGAATTCCATTTCACCTAGTCTGGAGCAAGGGGTGTGCACAGGCGCACAAGGGACTCGGAGGGCTCCAGAAGCCACAGCCTCATTGAAGTCAACAGAGGCTTTGGATTTTAAGTTGTTTCTGTCCCATAACTGCTGGGGTTTTTGAGATATGCAAACCAGAGAGCCCCACAAACTTTCCATAAACAGTATGAGAAAGCTACAGTACTTCTCTAACCACATCTTACACATTCTGTGTATTACTGCAGGACACGGAGTCCCACTGGATGTTATTTATTTCTAAGAGTATTTCCATAGCCTTCCCTGACTTAAGAAGCCTGTATACCCAGATGCAAAAGCAAACATTGCTCTTTGTGGGTAATGTTTGCTGAACTGGGCTCTAACCAGCTGTCTGCCTCCTATTTTGTTCTCATTTTGTTCCCTTACACGTGTACGCAGTGTCAGACGTCATGGAGACTTTGTACATTCTACAAAAACCACATAAAATCTCTTACTTGATTACCTTTGCTTAATATGACCGAAGCCCTACAAAGTCAGTTGTTTGTTAGATTTATTGTCCCTTCAAAAAAAGTTCATCAATACTCATGAGATCTTACTTTCATGTGGATTTATGCATTGAGAAACTGATGTCTGATAACTTAAGCATAAAGTAAATCTTCCTTAGCTAACGGCATCAGAAACAATTTCCAACAAAAGCTTCTAGGAAATATTCAATTCACTGAACAAGGATTCATTTTTATCTCTGTATTATACCACTGATGTGCCAAACAGGAGCAGAATTGTCTGCACTGATAGAATAACATGCTCTCCCCTTCTATGCTAGCCATTTGCTTTATTTTTCTTTCGTGCTCTCTGGGCAGATAAAGGCCGTGATATTAAACTGTTCTGCCATCTCGTCATACTTTGTTGGTCACTGTTTAAAATATAGCAGATGTAACTTCAAAGTGATATGAGAATGCAGTCTAGTACCTAAGCACAACACGCATCTCTTTCTGAAGGCTATTTATTGAGGAGAAAACATTTCACACATCTGTGTGTTATACAGAAGATGTTTTAATAAGGTTATTGTATTTGCCTGTCATATTGTACTAGCTTTGCACTGGAAATAGTTTTATTAAAGAGAAAGACTGTCTTTTCTGTGACCAGGGTCTTTGATATTTAGAGAAAGATAAAACAAAAAGAACAAACTGTTCAAGCATTTCTTTGACATTCTGACACACTATTTCCTAAGCTGATGCTCTTGAGGTGAAAGCTAAGAAAAGCAGAGAATGAAATGCTTTGCCTTTTCTACTCCCTAGCCAGTAATAAGCCCTTTCATAATCAGCAATAGTCAAAGATATTCCACTCCATCAAAACCAAACACAAGTCATCCCCTGTGGAGCCAACAAGAATTTTCAATTTTCCACCCTTTTAGTACAGGTGCTTTTTATGAGCAACTTCGAAGAAGACTACTCAGTGCTCAGCCATCTGCTCATATCCAAACCCCCAGATACCTTGTCTCAAAGGCTATTAGAGAATAGTTTTAAGGCAAATGAAAAAAAGGAAAAAATAGGTGCAGCATTTTTTATTGTGAACTGTACTGTGACATGCTGCTCTCTCACTAATTCAGGTATGTCCCCTCCTGAATTCTAAAGTGAGTTTCATCAAAGTCCTTAATTTTCCAGGATAGTGGCCACCAAGGGAATGAAGCAGAAAAAATGTTAGGTTCTTCACGACACCATTAGCAGCTCCATTTTTTGTTCATACACATGCACATACCTCCACAGGAAAAGAGATTTTTACTAGTAAAGACATTCTTTCTTATATTCAAAATGAAGTCTCTTGCAAAAAGTGGTCATAGGTGTTCCACCTTGGATTAATCTTCCATTTTCTCCAATATATCTCTGCAGTCACTGTTTTCATCTGTCCCCAGTTAATTATCTTTTCTCCTTGTTTTCTCTTTTACCATCTTTCTCATTTTTAAAACATCTTTTAGTATTGATTTTCAACCCTAATTACAACTACAACTGTGCATTTTATTTTCTCTCACACAGCAGGTGAAATTTCATCACTGACTACAGTGAACTTGCACTGATGACAAACACAATGAACTACAACTGGCAGCTGCTCATTTATCAGCTGCTGCCATCAACCCATTTGAAATAAATATAAATGCATGAGTGCAAAACAAGTGAAAAGTTCATAGAGCAGGTTGATAATAACTTCCATCCTGAGCTTCACCAGTCTTTCTGCATCTTATTTTCTGTTAGCCAAGAGAAAACACTACAGTATCTCTCATGCTTCTGACCAATCATTAGGATTCGAAAGCAAGCACCTGACAGCACCTTTTCTCATGTTTATACTTTTGTCATCTTTCACCTGTGGAGTTGGTTCTAACTTCTGTTTCCAGCTGTCCTTTCTCATGAACTTTGCTTCCAAATAATTCCTTTTTTTTTTAATGGTTCATTTTTGTATGTGGGTTGTTTTTTGTGCTTGTTTGTTTCTTGTTTGTTTGGGGATTTTTTTAAGTATAGAAAAGGTAACAAGAATGGCAACAATGCTGCATAAAGGTATAGAATAACCTTTTTACATAGAGAGAATTAGGATTTTTCAGAATGGAAGTGATAGCAATGAATGGATAAGGTGGAGGGCTATAAAACAAAGAACTCTCTTATGAACCATTTTTTCCTCCCATCCCAAGAATTTGTTGGTGTACCCATTAATTAAGCAGCAAGCTTAAAATGAAGAACAAGGATAAGTACATTTTCACCCACTACAGGACTGAATTGCAGAGGCTTGCTTTCACAGGCTGTTGTAGATGCAATATGTAAAGAGTGACAAATCACAGAGTAATTCCAGTGACTGCTCTGAGCACAATGGTTCAAATCCTACCCCTACTCATGAGAAACGCAAACTGGTGTTTGCAGGTCTGTCTCTATCTGTCCTACCCTTCCTTAAGTACCAGACAGTAACTACTATTCCAGTAAGAATATCAGATTAAATGGACCTTTAGTGTGACCCAGGTCTCTTCTTGTGTTAACAATAAAGCTGCAATGTAAACCTTTTAATTTGACATTGTTTACTGGAGAGTGGGAGGAAGATGTTTTCCCACATTCAGCACTGGCCTTACACGATCCAGATCCACCCCCACTGCTGTACCTGGAGTCACTTGCACATGAATCTGCCTTGTGAATCATGCCTAAAAAGCATACACCACTTGCTTTGCACTGAAGCGTACAGACAGAAAATGTCTTTGGGGGCTGGGGTTTTTAATTTCTTTTTTTCTTTTTTTTTTTGTCCTTTTTCTTTCCTCAAGTCTATGAGTGGATGCTTCAGTTGCTTGCAGAGATCAGGCACACAGCAGAAGTGTTTCCTCTCTTAATGGTTTGGTATCTTTAGAATATGACTAAGTTTCTAATTTTTTTTCCCCACCCACTTGCATAGCTCAATACAGCTGAGCAATACTGTAGACATAGCAATGAAGATAAATGACATACTGAAAATATTTTTTTATTTTAAAACTGACAGAAATGACATATAAATGTCTGATCCCAAAGTCGATATCACAGATCTATTTGCCTTGGCTGGTGAAACCAAACTTCAAATAACAAAAAAGCATCAATTAATTCCCTTTCCTGAAAGCATTTACAATGTCAATAAACATAATGTAGCAACAAGTTACACTGTTATCCATAATAAACTAACCTATATATTGCACCGAATGCATCTGTTGGGTATGGAGATGTGCCTGTTTTTTCCAGTAACATTCAGGTCGTTACAAATTGTGATCTAACAGCCTCATTTCAGCAGCTGTCTCTTCAAACTTCACAATACAGAAACCTTCTTCTAGAGACTCCAGTGTATGAAGACATGCAGTTTAATCATGCTTAAGATACAATGCTTACTCTTTGAGATGTCTTTTTCTCACACAGAAATAGGTTTAAGTCGAACACTTGTTACTCTGGACTCACAATTTTATAAGCACTGCAAAGTACATTTACAACCATGAGGGACATACAGGAAAGATTCTGAAAAGCTGTAAAAGACTACATGTTGTCTCAGATTGGCTCAGCTGAAATATATCCTATTAGCCTAATATGTATACACATATGCAGAGAAAAGAGCAGCTTCACAAAACATACATTTTAAGGTGCTCTGCACATGACTGTCTATCTAATACTAAGATAGGTTATGCATCACCCTTATTTTATGATCACTATTTATCCTATGTTTTGCACTGCACACTTGTAGACATATGCTTCAATTAGTGTGAGACAAATGGCATAATTCCAGATCCGCTAAACCTCGGAGACCTATATTGTCATGCACACACAGCATGCACTTTACTACTACCTAGGAAGCTGTATCTCCTCACCTCCTCCTCTTTTTCAAAAGAAGCCACTTCTGAATAAATGGGATAAATAACCCCCAGGCAGATACTTAGAAATCACAGCTAAAACAGGCCCTCATTTATCTGCAGGCAGTCTCAGTGAGGTGAGTGCAGGGAAAACCTGGTCTCACAGTGTGAGGCAGCTGAACAGTGTGCAGAGCTGCCCACTGTAGTGCTCCTGCTGGGGAGAGACTCCCCCCTCCCACAGGTTTGTGAGACAAGGGTGAGAGAGACTCTCCAAACTGATCAATATCAGGCAACATCTGAAACAATCACACCCTTCAGAAATGCTCTGTAGTAACCTGGGAAGCTCCAGAAGCAGCATATTCTGCACAAACTCTCCATCTTGCCAGGCTTCACTCCAGCCTCAGGATTTTTTGGGTTTGTTCTGAATTTTCTTTTTTTTTTTGTTGTTTTGTTTTTGTTTTTTTTCTTTTAAATGTGCTTATTCCACTTCTGATCTGGAGAGCAAAGTCTCCCCAAGTACAGTGATCCTCTGCAGCATCCATGAGCCTATAAACATTCTCATAACACGTATGACACAGACCCACATGATGGGACACTGCCTCTTCTGTGTCCAGCAAATGAGGCCAACTACTCCTTCATCAGGGGGAATTCTGTACCTTGCTCAGTCTAGATCCATGCAGGAACTGCTCTGGAAAAGCAATGAATCCCCTTTATCAGTTAAAGGCATGCTACAGACATCCCCATACCAGCAGCAGCCCCACTGCAGTGACTGCCACAGAGCATCGTGTTCATTGCGCCCTCACAAAGAGAACACAGAACATTTTCTCCAGCCATGCTAAAATCACTTTCAGGCTGCAGTACCTTTGACAAGAGGACTTGTAAGGAGCTTAATGGCTAATATTTTGGAGCAGCAGCATCCTTAATAAGAGCTGGAAGGGTCAAATGTGAAACCTTCAGGAGACTCAAGCCACTGAAGACTGCACAGCAGAACCCCTTCTTGTCATACTGCTGGATCTGGGAAGGCCCCCTGGGTACTGCCAGGTACAGCAGGAGAACTCACTGCTCTCCATGTCAGGGCTACTACCAAAGAACCCAGGCCTGAATTAAAGAAATGCTGAAAAAGTGTGAGGTGTTCAAACAACATCTTTAAAGCTCACTATGATGCTGATATTTACCTCATAAACCATGTGGCATGTGTTTCAATATCGAATTTGCTTGGTAAGATGGAGAAAGGGAACAAAAGAAGAGGAATGCTAAATAAAATGATCTCTAGATGCTGAGCACTGAATAAATCCTGTGTGTTGTTAATTAAGTGGCAGTTCTACAATTAAAGTATTTGATTTTCATAAATCTGTTGCAGCATGTCAGAGGAGAACAGGAAGAGAAAGTTTGGGGGTGGGAAGTCACAGAAGGAGGCACAACGTTTCCCCCTGCAGAAGCCTAACATTCATCTAACAATTGATTCATTGAACAGAAGCATCTTGCCACAGCAGCCACCCACCTAACGATGACAAAGCAGGGTGAGTGCAGCGATGATGGCACAGCACAGTCAGGCTGTGCCATCCCATTAGCCACGGGTGGCTAATGCCACCACCCCAACACCCATACTCTGAGCTTTGCCCACCCTCTTGCTGGGTGGAAACAAGCTGCTTCAAACCTCAAGGCAAGGAATACAATAAATGAATATGCATTCAAACAGGAGGTCTGTGCTCCCGTATGGATTCCCTTAGGAATAAGCTTCCTGACACACTGCAAGGTGTGTTATGCAAAGAGAAAACACTGACATTTCATATAAAATAGTCAATCAGGACTGTATCATAAATATATAATTTCATTCCCTAAAAACAACCTAAAGTGACTGACATTATTCCAAGGAATTAATCTTGATGAAACTGTTCAGCTTTCCTGTCACTTGTGAAGGATGCAAGCGGTTAGGTTTATTTAGGACAGAGATGGACGTGTCAAGCCATGGCACAGGGTAAGCTGGAGGGAAACATTAATGCACTAACTCTAACCTGTTTTTATATCATGAATCTCTCTCCCCAGACCCCTCCCCCAAGTATGTAAATTGGCAGTAAATGACTGGCATTCACAAACGTGCCTCCAAGCAGGTTAGGGATAATTAGTAAAGCATGTAGACACCCTGTCCTAAGAGCCAATTGTGACAAATCCACAAAATAATGAACCTCTATAAATAGTTAATGATGTATGTCAAGAAGAGCCCAGACTTTGGGCTCTTCCCCTTTAAGCCTATGTGTTATCCCCCTGTGTTTCAGCTGGTCCAGCTGAATGCCTCCCTCCCCACGCGCTGGCCTGCGTTGAATCCCAGCCAAGATGAGGTAATTGAAAACTGCCAGCCCAAATACTTCAGAAGTCTATCATGGAACAAGATTCAACAAGCCTCTTCTCAATTTGTAAATATGTTGGAATATACATGGTAAAAAGACTCTGATGTCAAACAAGTTTAAGCATTAGCTGTGTTCCTTTATGAGTGCTACAGCCGTGCTTAATGCTTCATATATTAAACCCTATTAACACTGCAAAGTTACTTCATCCCTGTGTTCCTCACACTGTTTTGCTCATGGATTTCTTTGATATTATTTTTTTAATTCATTCAAAGCATTCAGTTACTGCAGTGATGTATATGTATTGATAGTTTTAAAGTCATCTTTAGAGGTCTAGGTTTGCAAAACATATTTCTATGATTTTGCTTGACTCAAAAGAAAAGTAGTTTTAGAAAGAACTTGTGTCTTGTGTATTTTGTTTCTAATATAGTAAGTTACATATTTTGTGTATATATATATTCATAACCCACTCTGGGATTGTTGGAATGTATTAAAATACCAAAGCAAAATGTAAACAAAACATAAACCTCTGCCATGTGAAGAGAGACCAAGAGTAACAGTGAGAATTGAGATGACACTACAATTTTATGATGCATGTTTTTAAGTCTTCCTGGTTTTTTGCAAGTTACTGGCTTTTGATGCCCAACCATTACTGACAGGCCATGTGCTGTTAATTGGACTGAAAAAATTACTTGCTCCAAAATTCATCACTCTTAATAGCTTAGCCTCTTCGTTGTCTTCACAATTAATCTTCTTACTAACAGAAAAGCTGAAAGAGTTAACTCTACACACTGTGGGTCGTCAAACTTGTACCAAAAAATTTTAACCCAAACTTCTGGGACGTGTTGATCCAGATCAGTGTCAGCTTATATCCCTCCCTAATTATTTAGAAGAACAGCTGGCAGAGTATTTGTAATACTCGATTCCTTGTGGCATATATAGGAATCATGGGTTTTAATTTGATCTCACAGAAAAGGCAGAGTTTCAAAAGAGAATTCAGGTGATTTACTGTAATCAGTGGAAGAGCAGCACAGCCTGCAGTGATAAAAAACTTTCAAATTATCCGATTTTAACATGACAAGGTCCCTCTTAGAAGCTTTTACACCCTCCGTTTAAAAAGAATAAGGAGCCTATAAAACCTAAGCAAATGTTGCTGAGTACAGCCCCTACCTTTGTGAGACAAGGTTAGTGAATCCCCATCCTTTATTTGCCTTTCTTTGTTGTCTCTTCAGAGACATCACTGCAAATCACCGAACCCGACAGAACCACCAGAGGTAAAGAGCAGCTGAGAGTTTGAAAAGTGCCAGAGCATTAATTAGCTCAGAATTCCTGAATCTCCACTGATACAATGAAAGTTACTCAATCACAGGATGATGTGGAAAGCCTAATAGCAGCTTTATAGTTAAAGCACAGGAGTGGGAGGCAAGAAGTGCAGGGTCTATTCTTACTGCCAGCACCTGTGTGCAGCCTTCAACAAACCATCCCTTTTCATTGCTCATTTTCTCTGTATGCAAAGTGGGAATAATTGTGCTCACAGGACTCTTCTTAAGCTAACTTCACCTCCATCTGAGAAGCACTTTGGGATCTTCAGGTTAGAGAAACCACTGAACTGTAAAATACAATTTAAAATATGTCTTTTACTGGATGCGCTTAAAATAAGTATTCCCTGTGCCAGTGTAAAGTGGAATTTTGAGTGTGGGATACCAAGTCTAGATAATTTAACTGTTACCTTGAAATGTTAAAACGTTGTTTGCAAAGGATTTTTCAATTCAGCAGATGACTGTAAAGCAGCACTTCAAACAGCTTTGCCCAGAATATCTATTATTAGTAAACAACTGTGCCTTATAGGATTATTTGCAAGACTTTCCATTAGGTACACTTGATGTAGGCTTCTGAAAAAAAGAGCTTCAAATGTGTTAAAAAATAATATGTGTGCACATGAATAAACTTCTACATTTTCTACAAACTTGCATTTCTGCTCTAACAGAAACAAAAGTAATTTCAGCAATGACATTCGATATCTGACTCACTTTTATGCTCAGTGAAGGTGACACATTGCAGAAGAACAAAGCGTGGAGCTGGCCTGGCTTTGGCTATTTCCTGTTTAGTCAGAAATAGCTGTTGGAGCTGTGTTTATCCCTCACTCACATCAGCAAACAGCAATCCTCCCTAAACACATCTGTCCAGTTGGTCCTGGATGTAAACACTGAAAAGTTCTGGTCTGTGTGACCAGTTTGTGTGGAAGTTTTATGTATGAAGGGGTAGGAGAGCAGTTACTGTGTGACAACTGCTAGTAGGACTGGTGACCCTCTTCAGACTTTTCCTTTCAAACAGATGCACAGATTTGTCTACTAAAATCGTGTTGCTTTGTCTTCATTCTGTATTGTGCACTACAGCTTTTGTGCTCATCTCAGTGTTTTTTTCTAGGGCTTTTCTACCCACACAAACGGCAAACATTTAGTAAATATTTGTTGAAGACTTCAAAGATAATCTACTTTTGAGAATTCAGATTGTTAGCTAAATTAAAAAGGTATAGTCTGCATGCAGTCATGATTCTGACTTCAAGTAAACTGGGGCTCAAAGCAGGTCAAAGTCATAAATAAATTCTTAGGCTCAGACAAAGCCTTAGTCATTAACAAGAGCACAATAACTGGAAAAAACAGTATTATTTGAATTTGAATTCCAAAACTGAAAGTGTTGCTATTATCTACATCAATTGGCAAAACAAAACCCCAACAACAATCCTTACCTGCAACAGCATCCTCCTTATCTCATGAGTCTTATTAGAGAACTCTCCTGAAGTTTTTCCTCTACTGATCTGCTTTCCCTACTCAAAGGGAGACTGAGCCATGCCAGGGAGCCATATCAGGGAGCCAAGATATGGCAGCCCTATTTTGATGAACTAAAACCACTGCTCCACAGTTTATCTTTACTACTTTTGCAGGAATGTGATTGTCTATTACTAGCGCTTAGCACCAAAGGACATCTACTGCCACCAAAATTGTTAGTAACAGACAGAGACCCAAATCTACTCAGTCAAGGTAAATATAAATGTAAGCAAAGAAAGACAAGTTACATTTTTTATCCAAAATTACACTTTCCAAGTCTTGTTATATAAAAGCTCTCACACTGAACGTACACACGAAATCTAGTAAGTTCAGTGTGGTTTAGGATTCCCTTCTTTTCTTTTCTCTTTTCTTTTCCCTTCCCTCTCCTCTCCTCTCTCCTCNGGAGAGACAAATCACCACAGAGGACAGACCTGCAGCACTGTCTGCAGCATCAGTAGGTATGGTGACCCACGGTAAGAACTTTCTCAATTTCTGCAACTGAAAAGCTCCAAACACCTCTGCCAGCAAATATTTAAGAAAGCAGCTGAATCTTTGCCTTTGGAAAAGAACAATAACAAAACTACCCAAAGACAGAGTAACAGCTCTGCCTTTACTTTGCACATAAGCAGACCATGTAGGGACAGCTACCAGCATTCTGTAAAAACCTCTAGAATAAGCTGTTATTTTCAGCCCAAGAATAGGACACAATTGCCAAGGCTACTTATCTTCTACAAGTTAGGCAGAAATACTCAGCTCTTTCCAGCACCAAAAATCCCTGTCTGTAGAGCCTGTCTCTGCCTTCTCTTCTGCAAAAGTCCCACTACATAACCCCCTCAGTCTCCAGGCAGGCAGCCTGTTCAGCCTGCCAGCTGGGAACAGACCACAGCTGATTCCCAGCATCTCTGCCATTTTACAGCCTTGGCCAGCTGTTCTTGCAGGGCTTTCAAGACCAGGAAACTGCCGTCCTGCTCACCATATAAAAAGAGGATATGCCCTCACTGTAGGTGAATTACCAGCTTTGCTGTGCTTGGCCAAGCAGTGTGCTGGCAGAGCACACAACCCAAACCCCTGTAAAACATTTGCTTTACACAAAAGCAAGCTGAGAATAGAGAAGTGGAAACTGTCAGATATGCCTGAATCAGGCATACAGTGTTACCTTTATGCAATGTGACTTTGTCTCATACTGAAATAGGGCACAGCCGAATTTGTAAATAACCTAGTATTCACCCTCTGTCCTTGTGTAAATGAAACAGGGACCTTTTGAACAACAATTCTGGCGTTCTGGCATCCTCTGCAATCTTTTCTGGAGGCTCCATGTGGAGCCACCTTGTCAGGTGACTGAGATCTTCCAACTCCCATGCCATGAACACGTTGGAGATGAAGACAACTTGTAGCCCATGGTGAAATATGGTGACATTGAAATATGGAAACACCTACAGGAAAGATTTTTGTAGATACTTCTATGACAATTCCGCATGATTTGGTGGTGATTTAAAAACTAAACTACATGGTAAAGCTTTATTTGCATTGTTATCTTATAGAAAGCTTTCCTTTGAAGTGGAATATTAGTTAGTCATTTTGGGTTCAACTGTAACAGCATCTAATCTGGGCATCTTCAGCCTGGACTATTAGCTGCTTTCATGATCTTGTGGATGTTCTTTGAGTTGAGCACCAATTAAAAAGTGTTACAGGATAAATATGTATGTATTTCTTGGAAAATGGATGCAGTCACCAGTCCCATTTGTGTTACTGCCCAAGAGCCAGCCACGTTCAAGGTCCCACTTGTACTTACACAGCAGAAGGTACATGTCTCTAGCAGCTTCTCAAAGAGAGTGGCTTTGTTGAGAAAATATAGCCCAAGCTTCCCTGCTAAATGTGATTTATTTTATTTTATTTGGTTTCCCCACGTCACTCATGTCCTTGTTTTGCCACCTGCTCTATCTCAGTCAGCATATAATTTATAAAACTCTCTAAGAATGATGGAGACAATCTTCCTGTTCCTGTTCTGTTCAACATGAAGACAAAGTGATCCTGGGTATAGGAATGGAGCCATAGTATGGTTTCAAACCAGATCTGGAAAAAAATCTGACTGATTTGGTAAAATTGAGATTTCTAGGTAGTTTCAAATGTGCCCATTTGTTTTTGCCGTACAAATAGTCACTGCCAGGAACAAACGGTTCCTTGAAGTTAACGAAACAGGGGATCAGAAGACTGCTGCTCCTGTTTAAGTCATTTGGAATTCTGCCACTGGTACAAGAGGGCTGAGATTTCATGCTGGGATCTAAATGTGAATGACCAACCCTATGCCAGAGGGGAAGCCACACATCCTTTTTTGTTTTGGTAGGCTCAGTTGCAAAAAACAGGTAAAAGCAAGACCATGCAAAAGTCACTCTGCCTCAAAGGTGAGATTTCCTGAGGAAAAAAAATGGTCCTGACTCTCCATTTGCTACATTGCTCTCCATTAGCAGTGATGTGTCATGACTGATTTTGGTGCAAATGCAAAAGAGGGCAAAGAAATGGATCTAACACATTTTTCAAAAAAACCACGACTTCCAGGCTTCCACTCCGATACCGTGAGATGCCAAGTTTCTGCTGACCATGCTTAACAAACATGTTCTCTGTGCATTTGTCTGTGCCAAACCATGAACACTTTAAGTAATTCTAAACTTTATCTTGATAGTTATTTTTCTTTTTCTCATTCATACTCCGACTTATGTATGATTTATAATGTTTCTACTGGGAAGGTTTCATATGCAAGTAAGCCTTCCCTTGTGAGAGTTTGTACATTACCATTTGGAGGCATCTTTTTACTTTTACTATAGTAATATTTCCTACATTGATTTTCAACTTCATCATTGCTGGAAATTGTCTAGGTAATAATTTTAAAGATGTTAAAGAGCTGCTGGTATTTCATGCAAAATCCTGACAAACATTGCATTAAAAATTGTGCTGGTGATAATTCATCAAAAGGTGCACTTTTCTAATCCCCTTCTTTTATTATGCACTTTGCCCCCTGAAGTTACACACTTAATTTCTAAATACATGATTGGCCCCATCTCCTCTTGTTTGTATTGTTCCCAGAGGGAGATGCTGAGTCAGACAGAGATAAAAAAAAAGAAACTTCTAACACAACTAGTCATTCATAGTGTTCAACTCAAGATAAAGAGGGCTGGTTGCAACAGTCTTTGAAGCTTTCTTTTTATCAGGATCCTGTAAAAACCTCATATTGAGACTTCCCACAAATGGAAAAGAAATAGCAGTTTTATTGGTACCAATGCAAGATCATCAGCCTCAGTCCGTGTTATGCAATGAGCAAAAATGAGATGGCAACAATGAGGAGCTTAATTTTCACTCCACTGAAGACCTTTTTTTCAGACATTTTCTACTCATAGTTACCCTTATTATTATTTGTCTTCAGTCATAATTCACAGACTGGGCATAAAGTATTCAACTTTTTATCTCTATATATTTTTAACTACCTATTACTTTCACAACTATAACAAATTAGCTATATTTTCATTCAGTTCTTTCACTAGAATGTTGAATTTAAACAGAAAGTATTCAGATTACATGTATTAAATAGATGTTTTATTAAAAAAAAAAACAACAGGAAAATGAGTTGCAGAGTATAATACAAAACACAGCAGGCTTTGACTTTCTGCCTGGAAGCTGTTTAAAAAAATAATAATAATTAAGAAAGAAATGAAGAGTACACTGTATTCTATGCATAAATAAGAGATATTAAAGGCAAATATTTGCTTTTAGATTATGATGAACTCAGATTTACACCAAAAAATGGACTTGAGATGTTAATTTAGCTAAATATGAGCTCTAATCAGTCATTCCTCCTGCATCATCTTCCATGGCTATGCATAATTATAATAGAGGTGCTCGTACTGTAACACAACCTTTCACTGTAAGCTACAGCCTGAGGATGTTTTCTCCCCTTATCCTTGAATCCCCTTTGCACAGCCCTTAGCCCCATCACACATTTAGAAGGAACAGTTCAAAAACTAGATGGAGTATAATAAATTAATCTGGACTTAGTGGGTGGATAAAAGGTCCAGCAGGGGTTTGTTACAGACCCTGGGGACAAGAAGAGAGAGGAAAATGGAATACTGCACAATGACATTAGTAAGGCAAACAGAGATAATACTCAGTGTGCACGCCTGTGTGCATGTGTCTGTGTGTGTCTGCAGAGTGCTGGGGGAAGGGTGGCATCAGTATTCTCAGCCTTGAATCATCTTAATGTAATAACGATTGAATGCTGCCAGCCTGCTGCCAGAGAGCCAAGGAAGCAGTGCTCCTACATCCGTCCTTAAATTATCACACACCACCAAACCACAGGCACAAGAACTCTACAGCAAAAAGCAAACAGCCTTAGCTTCCTCCATTCTGAACACTCCCAGGAATCTGAAACCTTTGTTCTCTGATCAGATCCACACAGAGAGGGGAGCTGTGCACAGCCTGCACCAACTTATTATGGTACAACTTTAAAATGGGAGAAGCAAGAATGAATTCTTGTTCTTCTGAATAATGGGTAAACACAAGTGTTAGATACCAGAAAGCAGATTTGTCCTGATATATATACTCCTACATATGGCACCAGCGCCATATCAGTGTTGAGAGCCAAGGTGGCAGCTGCACTGGGTTTGGCCTACCAAGGGCTACCACCTTTCCAAGGAAAATTTAAACAAAAATGCTTTTGTCCTACCCATAAGCCGTGAAATGGGCTCTACTTTTCACACAGACTTGTACTTTCCTACATGCTATGAACCATCTTCAGGAAGAACATCAAGGTAAAAGTGTATGATTTCATAAAGGAACATTTCAGAATGCAGAGAAGCACATAGCAAAACAGAGTGCAAGGAAAGAAAGAGGGGGTTCAAATAGATTGAGAATTGCATTGTCAGAAGCCTACAAACCAACAGGTTTAGAAAAGTAATTTCTGATGATCCATTTCAAATTTCTATCTAAAATACAAAAGGTATGAATGAAATATTCCTGTCTTGAATATATATTCATTACAACTCAACATGCAATATGCACTTTGAAATTGAAATGAAACAAAACTAACATAATTGTAAAACATGCCTAAATAGCAGCTGCTCTTCATTCCCTTTTTCCACACCTACTGTAAGCAAGGGCTTGCCATAGCTCATGCAGTCTGGGTCATTACACATTATATTAAAGACTAGAGGTGCCAGTACTTCCCATTTTACTTTTCCAGCAGAATTCTGGATGACATATTTAGACATATACAAGGAGAGGGAGATATATATTGCGCCTTCTGCTCTACTGGGATCTGAGAAAACAAGCTGAAGTGCCTTCTAGCACTGCTTGCATTGACCAGATCCCCCTCTCAGCTCTCCTAGAGCTGTCAAGGAAAAGCAGGGACTTGAAGGAGATCCTCCTGGACATTACTCATACTCTCCCCATGTTGTGTTCTACATCAACTCCCCCAACACAGCAGACCTGTGCTTTTTGAAGAGGAGTTTCCAAGTTTGAGCCTAGCTTTAGTTTAAAAACGTCTTTTTTTGTACATTCTCTCAAAAAATGCATCTGCAATGGAATCTTTAGAGTGCAAGAATTATGTGTGGTTACTGGCTTAATCTCTGCTGGATTCCCAATGGTCTATTTTTATCTCATGATCTCAGAACAATATGGGATGTTGCACAACAACCAGCAGTTCTGATGCAAAGAAATGGTAGCAATGCTGTTTTTCAAGTTAAAAATCTGGGTATGATCCTGGATTGGCAACATCTGACTGGCTGAAGATTGTGAAAGAAATAGCTAAAGTAGAGTAAAGGATGTTACCCAGAAAAGTACCCAAAAGATCTAGAAGCTAAAATAAGCCCAAAGTTATCAAGTCTTTAGCAACATCTTACATATAACAAAAAATATGAAGATATGTAATTAACTGGACAGTGAAGAACATTTCCAGAACATGCAGAGAGAGTTCATTTTGAAGTCATAGCAACTTTCTTCATCTGCTGGGGCTGCATCTGTCTATTGCCAGAATGTACTCAATGCTGAGTATCTCTATTCCTGCACAACTCTTATTCACAAAACACAAAAAGAACACAAACAATGTTCTTCCTTTTATCTGTTTGTAAGTATGTTTTAGATAAAGCTATTCTGATAGTTTAAGACTATTTGTTCAGATTGCACAAGCTATTCAGTACCAGAGTTATTTAAATCCTGGGAAGAGGTACTACAATAGATAGAAATGATGTATGAATAGTACATAAATGATGATAATGGAAAGGCTGATTTAATAAATGGAAACTTTAAGCTGAAAGCATGAATGAGAAGGCACTGGATCTCCAGCTCCACTGATGTGGAACTTGGGGTCACAGAATTGAGGGGAAATGCTGCATGTTGCCCTGCCGGGATTTATCCCATGCTCTGAAAACTGGTCACTGTTGGATAAGCTACTGGAGCTGCCATCTTGCAGATGATACTTGAAACTGACAATCTAATCATCTGCAGCACTTTTTGTAAAGAATAAGGAATTATCTGTAGTGAACTGGCCTCATTTCAGCCTGCATAATTACACCCTGCACACCTATGACTGCCGTTTCTTAGGGGAAAAAAAACACATATTCTTCCCTTGCTCTAAGCCTTGTCCCTAGGAAATCTCAGCTATAGCTGTAATCATCTTGTGCTTACATCTGATATCAAACTGTTAAATTTGCAATGTACTTTGAGATAATTTAGTCTAAATCTTAAGATTATTATTGCAGACATCTCAAAGGACTACATATTCCACCCTGCATGGTCCAGTAATGAGGCATGAAAGAGTAAACTGAGAGTTTGGTTTCTGATTCCTCCCCCTTTTTTGCCCTGCCCATTTATATGCTTTGAAAACTGAAGTCATAACACTGTCAGAACTTTTTTTTTTAGTGGTTTAATAAACATGACATGCTTGCACTTGCTTTGCATTTTAATAGCAATGCAGTGGCAATAAGGCACTTCCACAAATATAATGCATGCAATTACACAGGGTTTTAAGAGCTAACTTTTTGTTAGGCATATATATATATACACATATTTCATACATATTTTAAAACCCTTTTGTTCAAAACCTAAAAATCCCATCTTAGTTTTCACTTTCACATTATGGGAACCTGACTGCCTTTCAGGTGGAATTTGAAGGGCAAACACCACTTGGAGTTGTTAAGAGCCAAATCTTTATGACTATATCACTGTAGATAGCTTCAGTGGAAACTTTCAAATGGCACCAGAAGAGTACCTATGGAAGTGGTCATGTTGTTGATTTGACAGTTTTAAATCTTTCTTTTTCTTCCTTGAGGACAGTTCCAACACGAGGGATCTGTTCCTTAACCTGCATATCTGTACACACCGCTCACAGCTCTACTTGACTGTATTTGTATTTTTCCTCTTCTGCCTCCTCGTAACTATGGCAGCGCTCTCCTACATTTCAGTATACACAGCGAAATCTAACTCGACTATGTCCAGGATGTGCTGCTGCCCTGCTATGCTGGGTTCCATTGTGGTGTCTCTGGTGCTTGTGACCAGCAGATGGATGTGACAACACTCAGGAGCAACCACCAGGAGCATCAGTGCTACGGGCAACAATGGCCAAGCACTGCTAACACAAGAAGTTTGGTTCAGGATTTTAAAGTCCCAAAGTATTGTGATGGTCTGTCCAGGGTTTTGGTTTGACCCATTTTAAATATCTTGTGTCGATTATGTGAGTAGACCTTCATTAACCTGCCCTGAAGTTCTTAAAAATTAAATTAAATCTCACTAGAAAAGATTCAAGAAGTAAAGTGGTAGTTTTAGTTGTAAGGGCTATAACTTGTACTGTATCATGCTTCTGATTCTGGGGCACCACCCCTCTCTCTCTCTTGCCAGGCTCAGGGTGACATTTCACTCATTTTTATTCAGAGGAAAATTGGATGACCAGGAATGAAATTAATTCCAGAGTCTAGCTCAAAGTGCATTAAAATAAACAAAAAGGACTCATATTAACTTTAGTAGAATACCTACAATGTTTAGTAGAACACTACAGTTAACATAAGCCAAAATATGCACATAGTTTTAAAGGAAAAGCTTTAATATTCCATACCATACTGACAATATTTAATCTATGTTTATGCTAAGAAGCATAACTTTCTTTTATGTTTCAGATGTTAACATTAATAAATTTTCAGTGTAACATTGTATTTTGCTTTTGAATTAGGTTCAGCTAGACTGTTATCCTGACAAACACTTTTAAAGATTTTTTTACTTACTAACTCAGGAGACTACAATCAGAATTTTTCTGCTACATACCTTCACTGGTGTAGGGATTATAGGCTTGAGCAACTTACAGTGTATAATAAGCTGCCAAATGAGATGAGGTAGAACAGCAACTCCACAAAAGGATCTAATTCAGTGTACTTACTGTGTGCTAGCATTAGTCAGTGATTAGGTTATTAAATCCTCTCTAATTATTATTTGAAGCTTTTCATAAATAGCTTTTTGCAAAATGGATCTTATCTAAAAATTTAATTTATTGGATGTTTACAGGCTTAAAAAAAGTGATTTTATGATATAAACCCAGAATTACTTCCTTTTTAAATAAACCAAATTGGTGCTGTAATTGAGATGAGCATGCTATTTTTTTCACACAATAATCTGATATGGGACTTTCCTCTCTCAAGAGACTTGCTTGATCTGCTCTTTATAGACATTCAGTCTCTGTAAATATGCTTTTGGTTTCTTTATCAGTAATAGTATTAGACCTGAATGCTTCAGTATACAGTATAATGGGATATTAAAGGGCTTTCTGTATATGTTTTAGACAAGCTAGTCTAATAGAAAGAAATGAATACATGAAGGATATTCTTTACAAGCAAACAACACCATTCATAAGGATTTTATTCTACCATTTAGCTATTATATTTTTAGAGGAAATCACATTGCCTTCTTTCCCGTTTTTTTTCTGTCATTGTTTGCCTTTTCTTCCTGCTTGTACTTTGCTACCAAACCATCTGACTATCTGTGTTGCCATGGGAAGGACTGCAATGCCATAAATTCAGAGAAGATCAGTTCCTGTGTTCATTTTTTTTTTCCCATTTTATTCCTTAAACAATCATTAGCACAGGTTAGCTGCTTTCATAAGGGTGTTCTGGCACTAGAGGAGGATTGTAAAATATTCATTTCTGGAAAAGATACAGCAAAAACATTCTACTTGTTTCACAGAAAGGAACCAACCTACACAGGCAAAAATTCAGTGCTTCCCAACTTGTAGATACCTGATTGAGAACTGAGCCAAATTATGGGTAGTTTTCAATCTAGTCTTATGGTAGCTAATGTGAAGTCCAGAAATGCTAAAAAACTGTGTTAAAAACATGTTGAATCAAAAAAAAAAAAAAGATGCTGGGTGCCTCAGAGGATTTCTGATGCAATTCAGAGATTTTAATTTTAAAATCACTGATTAAAGACCCCACAGGCTGAAATTTGCCACCTTCTAAAATCTTTAAGCGTGGCCCATCCAGAGGGAGCCCAGCGGCCTCAGCTCTTCCCACCAGAGAAAAGACCTTCCTTATGCAAGGAGGCTCTCACTTAGTGGGCTCAAAAGGCAAAAGCCAGAACATCTACCAAAAGCAGGTCCTCCAAGTACCCCTGCAAATAACAGGGCTGAGTTTGTTCAACAGAAAACTCTTTGAGCCACAAACTAAATGTCTTTGGACAATGGGTTCCTCAAGTCAAATCTACTGAAGTAAAAGGAAATGTCCCACTTGGGTACGGCAGAGGCACAATCCCACACTGTAATGGGATCAAACTTCCCCACGTAAAGCCAGGCTGAGTGCCTTGACCTGTCAGAGTGGGGTCCTATGTGCTGAACACTGCAAGGGCAGTGAGCATCACCAGGCCATATCCCCACGTTCCTGCTGTTACCATCCTGGATCAAGACGGGGGGCTCACACTTATTCTTTCGGGATACGGTTCCAAAGCTCCAAACAGGCAAATGAAGACCCTCACTGGTACTTGGCAGTGAACACAACCTGGCCCTACTTCTGTCAGCCAGTGCTGCATGAGGAGCAGCTCATTTGGACCAGTAAACAACAGAAATGAGATTCAGAAGATACAGGGAGAGACGCAGACTCACTGTCCTGTCTGCAGCCACATGCTCATCTCACGTTTGGCTGATGGTTGTGTGCTGAGCTGCTCTGTTCAATATTTTGCATGTTGATTGGCTTGTTATTCACTTCTGCCTCTGCTGGAAGCCAGACTAACCTGTGGGGGAAGTGTGGAAAACAATTACAGTATATTGAAATGGTCATACAAGCGCAGTACACTGCAACACTTTACATAATTTATTAGGTGTTACTACACGCACTGGCACTCATATGACAGAGATCTTAACAAGACCAACAAATAGGACAACATCTGCATTCCTGTAAGAACATTTGAGATGAAAATTTAACATTAAACCAAAACTCTACTTACTGCAACGCAAACACTGCAATCAATTGGTCTGCCTTGACTTGTGATGTATTATGTTAACACAGTATGGTTGCCAGAATAAAACAGAAATGTTCATTACAGCAGCAATTAATTGCTTGCTATTTTTGAAAATTAACAGTTAATATATTTTTCCAAACCAATCCAATTCAGTGTTACTCTGAATTTTCATGCATCATTTCTTTATTTTTGTCCCTATTGTGCACAAAAGGTCAATTAACTGGCAAATATAATTATTTTACAAACATGGCAAGCAGCAGCTACTATAAATAACAACTTATTTGCATATTTCCTTGTTTCTGAAGAGAACAGCGATGTTACAGGTCTGAAAATCATTGCAACTCTAATACAGTGAGATACTGTTTTTAAGTAAATCTTCTGTTTCAGTAAGTATTCTAGTAAATATGCCATTTCTTAGATTAAAATCAGCAAGTGGAAGCTGGGTTGCAGATTTCAGAACTTGTCTCATTTGCATCTTCAAAATGGAATGGAACTGAAAGCTTTCAAGCTTTATTGTTCAACTCCACAATTCTGTTGCTCTTTGTAAATGAAACGGAAAAGAGATGTATGTGAATATATTACACATTTCAGGGTAAATGAGTTTTTCAAATTGTAAATTAATATCATTGCTTGTAGTCACCTTCACAGCATTTCTGAAGTTGAAGATGTGAGCTGAATTTTGACTGAATTTTGTGAGGAGTAAATAAAAACATGACTCACGAGATTTTAATACTGGCAGATAAAGATTCCTTTCTGACTCTATTTTTGATTTCCAGGGTCTCTTTAAATAAAGAAGATATTCAGGACTGAGGGACAATGGAGAATATCTGCAAAGATGATTTCTTTCAAAAGGAGAAATCAAAGGACAGTGCTCCTCATGTGCACTATATATGGCAATCTCTTTGGCTGAATATCGAAGAACTGGCTGGTACTCACATGCTGTGCTGAAACCGTGTGGCTAGAGAGGTTTTCCTCGACATATTTCTTGATGACAACTGCATATTGCTGGATTTGTTTCAGCGGCTGTGAATCTGTGAGCCATGCATATTGTGTTCCATTTGCCACTTCACAAGAAAAAATATTTAGTGAGCTTATGGCAAGCAGAACACCTCATTTGTGCTGATTGGGGTAGATAGAATGATTTGTAGATTCACACATGCTGTGCTTCAGGCACTTTGAAAAAACTACATTGGGCGAATTTGAGATTTATGCCCCAGCCCCAGTGCAATTCATGTGTTGGGGTGCTCCTACTGAGACCCACCAATGGGAGCTGACAGCTGCATACAGAGCTCTGGAAACATTTTAAAGCTTGCTGTAAAGAAAATAGAGCAGTCTTCGCCTAGCAGGGAGGAAAATCGATGAGTCGGCACTTGGCAGTGGTGACCAGCAGGAGGATGCTTCTGATGAATGCTGAGTCATTGATTTCCCTCCCTGATCAGCAGCAGCTGCTCCATTCACACTGCAGAGCCTTCTTGCCATGGCCACACGTGCCAGCAGGCTTTATTGTCATTAAAGACAGAGGTATTAGCTGACAAGACACCCAATTTATGTATTTTTGGTTTCGATAGCACCACCTTACAATTTCTAAGTTGCTTCTCAGCTAGGGCACCTAAAAAGACATTTGTATCAAGGCAGGAGATCCAATAGCACAGGCAGCTCACAGGTACAGACAGTATTTGCACGACAGATGTGTGAATGTCACCCAAGCCTCCGGTTTCTTTTCTCACCAGCAGGCATGAATTTCATAAACTCAGAGCACAGTCAAGCAAAGAGGTTAAGACATCATCTGAGAAGGTAGGCTGCAAGTCAGCACACAGCTTACATGTTTGAAGGCAGACATGAGTAAATATGCAGATGGACTGG
Source organism: Bombycilla garrulus (assembly GCA_013400315.1). Classification (NCBI taxonomy): domain Eukaryota; kingdom Metazoa; phylum Chordata; class Aves; order Passeriformes; family Bombycillidae; genus Bombycilla; species Bombycilla garrulus. Next base: position 191,072 of record VXBU01003960.1, read on the forward strand.
GCTCTGCTCATGTGCCATGCCTTCAGTGTGTGTGGTATAACACGGGATGGCTGAAGACCAAAGCATAATTGTAGTTTACAACTTTATGACAGTAAAAAAGCAACAGGTAGAACAGGTGAGACTACACCGAATGACTACAATGAAAGTATAGTCAGAGCAGATTGCAAATCTCAGCATTTGATGAGGATGTATATGTTTCTTAACCTGTTCTATCATTTGTTATATTGTTTACACTGCCACAATTATTACTTAATAAGGTAATGCTTTTGTATATCTGTTTGAATTGATCTCTGAGGAAGCAGCTTACATAAGGAGAAAAAAGAGGAGAAGGGGCTGTCATGAGATAAATGCTGTTTCTCAGGATTAAAATCGACTGAAATACACTATTTATAGTCAGGCACTTCACTGCTAGTAGCAATGCTGAGCCTCTATATTTCAGGTTCCATTCATCACAGAATATGCATGACTTTGCCTCAAAAACACTCACAGAAAAAGTCATAGGTCAGGCTTCTGTGCTTGAACTGGTATTTCAGCAAAAGCTCACGTGGCCAGCCACAAAACCATTCTCCCTTAACTCTACAGTGTTTGTCCTCTGAGAAAGAGCCTCTTTAACACAGAGACAAGCCTGGATTCAGGAGGGACCATAACTGGCAAACTGTATTTTCCTAGTTAATTCAGCTGCAGATTGAAAATTGCTCTTTTACAGTTTGCTCCCCGCTTATAAGGCACAAGTCCACTTAAATTCTTTTGCTTTTTCAAGTGACCTCATCTCCTGGCTTCAGTAAGCCCTTGTTAGAGCTGCACTGAACTCAGTGGTTTTAGTTTAGACAGATTTTGGAGAAGTGCACATCAGTTACAACATCCACTCAGGCTGTAGTGTTTTTTGAGTTTATGAACTCTAAAATTTAAGATAAACATCACTGCCAGCACCTTTCCTTTGCCTTATCTCCCTACATTTCTGAAAGCCTGCCTTCACTGTGCTGTTCCTGGGGCAGCTGAGCAGGCTCCTCCTCATACCAGTGGTTGCATTAGTGCAGAAGCTTTCAAGGGTAACTGCTGCTCCTCAGGGAGCCTCAGAATAGGAGCAGGCAAGAGTGCTCTCATTCTTTTATTCCTTCACACATCTGGGGTCTGAAGTGTCTTAGGCTGTGCTAAAAATCTGCTAACTTAAGAAACAAGTCTTTGGAATCAGATTGTCAGCTCTATTGCAGGTAATGAGCTGTGCAACTTCTGAAATCATACACGTATCACTTTCTCTAAAATTGTTGACCAAGGGTATGAAAAATACAAAACAGAAATAGCAAATGAACTCAAAAGTATAATGTGACCCTGTCTCATGTCTGAATTTCTTTGGTATGATCCACATGGACAGAAATGACTTGCACATTAGCAGTTGCCACTGACACAAGTAACAGTGCTCTTGAAGCTCTCCATTTAATTTGGCAATGATTTAAAAAATACTAACTGCAATCTGAAGGCCAGGTTCTGGTACTGACTGATGACCAGTGACAAGGAATAGAAGAGGGATCAAATGAAAAATAAAGAACGTGACAGATATTAATAATGTCATTATTGACTAAAAATTAAAGAACACTTATTCAGGACAGAACTCAGAAAGAACAGAATACTTGGTGTGTAAAATGTTTTTAACTCCTATAACCCTCATTAGAAGGGGATATGCTACCCATAAATAATTAATTTCCAATACAAATCGTGCATATTGGGACATATAGTCCAAGTTTTGGATAACAAGAAGTTTCACTAAATAGATGTTCCAATGAACAAGATTCTACAATGTTTAGATCATATCTAACTAATAAAATTAAAGATTTAGACATAATTAATATAGACCCAGACATTTACCTAATTAAAATGAACAGGGTAGAAAGAATTGATTATATATTTCCTTATGAATGAAAATAAACATACAAATTACTATTCTCCTAAAGATAATGCATAACTCTAATGCTTTGATGATAGAAATCTCACATTATTTTTAATGTAAGATTGCTACTGATCAGAAAAAATGCATGTTATTACAATTAGTCAGTCAGATTGTCCAAATCAGCATATGGGTTGATGGAACTACGACAATTTACCATATCTTAGAATCTGCTTGTTATCTTCAACCAATGAGGAACACAGAACTAACATCAGTAAAGAGGAACGCTTCCTTAGAGACACTATCAAACAAAAACTTTTTCAGATGAAAAATGAAAATCAACGCTAACACTCCAAAGGCTGTCACCATCACCAGTACTCAAACAGCCTCAGTATATGTAAAAGAAGAAACATTATCTGCAAATAAATTCAAAAAAGGCTTAGCATAATGATGTGAAATTCTGAAAAGGGATTTAAAATTTTTCTTGAGCTCTGAAATCAGGTAAGATCCTTGGAAATAGACTTTATCTAGATGGGATAACATTTGGAGTCGTCGTATTGTGTGTATCCCTTTCTGTTACATCCCTGAAAATAAAATCAGAGTACTCAAGAACAGCCCCAAATAGGCTGCCTTTTGGACACAGAAGACATCCTATAAATATATTCCAAAAACTCTAAAATGTTCAGAGAAACAGCTGTTCAGTCTTATGTCATATCACTACACCATTCTTGTTGCAAAAGATAGAGACCTTGCATAATCAACATATTTTCCTGGCAGGGTCTCCTATCACTCCTGTTCTCACCCTCTAACGTAGCTGCTGCATTAGCAGCACTTCTGTTTGACCACATATGCTGAAGATTATTTTCTAGAATAGGCTTAGAATGAATACTGCTGGTCCGAGCTGTCAGGAGCCCTCTTCATAGAAGACATAATTTTACTTTTAACTAAAGACATCTGGTCAATATTTGTTAAAGCATCTAGGTTGGCTTAATAAAGTGGCACTAGAAACTTCACTGATATAAATCTGATATAATTGTAATATACTCAGAAGAGATATGCTGAATTAACATCAGTACAAAATATGTCCCTAAAAATTACAATATAGAAAGACATTAAGCAGGTAAGCAGCTTTTAAAAACTGATTTAAACTGAAAATCTTCACTTTCCCTAGATGTAACTTGGGAATATTCTAGCCCTTAAGCAAAGCTATTTGAAGCTAATGTCCTAGTGCAGATAAGAACTGAATTTGGCTCAATGTGCATTCACTGGATATGCTCCACCCTGTAGAAACACCTCTCCCCAATCAGTATGACAAAAATGTAGGACAGAGAGCAGACAGTACTAGTTCATTTTTGCTCACTTTTTAAAGACTTCTTTGCAAGCATCTTTTCTCTCTGTGTATGTGCATGTGTCTACCCCTCCTCTTTCATTTCTTTTCTCTGTAGGGCATCGAAAGTGCTTTTCAGGTGGGAGGGCAGCAGTGTAAAATTGACTGCCATTCTAGTCAATTTGCTTCAGCAGCCATTCCATGTGTAAAGCACTTTATACAGAAAGAAGCTTTTTAGACATGAAGACCAAGAAATCTATTCTTTTACAGCCACGAAGTCCCTGTGAAATCAGAGGTTTCAAGAACTCATGCGAGGATAGAATTTGGCACGAAACCCACTGGAAGAAAAAAAAAGCCTATTAAGATCTTGCAATCTGTTTCCCCTTGTTTTTATTATTAGCAGAAGGAAAATAATTTGTTCTAAAGAAGAACGTCTTTACCCAAGAACTTCAAGCAGGTTGTACACAGTACCACTGGAGCACTTTCAGAGACTTCTGCTGTCAGAAACAGAATTTTAGTATTATTTTAAAATCAACTAGAGGAATACAATTATCTGTCTACATCCAGCTCATGTGTCTCGTGCTCAGTTGAGCTGGTATCATCCAGTGATAAGTACCATCCGCTTCAGTCTTCTGGTGTTTACTGTTTTTCTATGACCTTACATAACTTTTACTTAACTCAGTATTTAAGCTGTAAAGGATGTACCTTTAACCACTTTCACTTAATAAGTTGAGGGCTGGTGTTGAGGACAAGCACAATTGCTGCTGTTGCTGCTGATCTGGAAGGAAGGTCATTCTCACTGAAAACATGCGGTTGCTACTTGACGTAGGAAAACCCAGCAGCCTTCCATGTGGCCAGGAAAACATCACACCGGTCAGATATTTAGTGTAACAAACAAGTCTTTTAAGGACAAACAAGTCTCACTGATTCTTTCTCACAAATGCTTCAAGGCCATCATTTAAGAAAAACCCAAAACAACAACTAGTTGCCAAGTCCATAATGTGATCTCAATTATGGGAAGTCTGCTACCAGGTAACCCAGAGAGTCGGCCAAAGAAAGAGTGGGCCAAGCTGCACCTCAAAAATATGGATCAGGCCTTGGGAGGCTCTTAGAGAGTGATATAAATCTACCAGCCAGGTCCAGCTCAGAGCAAGCAGAGAAACAAGTCTCCTAAAGAGATTCCTAAAGCCTCTCATAACAGGTCAGAGAACGCTACAAAACAGGAAGGAACTTCAAGAAGAAATGTTGTGGCTACCCCGAGACGTCCTGAACTATCTTTCTCATTTGGGACAGAAACTTTTTCTAACCTCAGCTTAACGAGAAAAGGTAACGGTCCTACAGTAATTTGTGTTTAACTAGCTTTATTGTCAAAAAAACCTTCTGCCTAAGGCCTAGAGAAACATTTTGTTTTGTGCTTGAATCACTCTGTCCTGTCCACAAGATTATTCCCTTTGGCTTTGCACCAGCTTTTTTCTGTATTCGAAGACTGCTATCATGTTTCCACTCAGTGTTTTAACCTCTAGTCTAAACAACCCAAACCCTTGTAATCTTTTCTCATAGGTCTCTATACTGCTCTGTACTGGTGCATGTGAGAATTAAACCTTAACTTAGTACTTTTCACAGCTGTAAAAGAAAATAAATACCTCATTCATTTTGCAGACTGTGCTCCTGCTTTTAGAGCTCAAAATTTCTTCTCTGCATTTTTTTTATACTAGCATGGCATTCCCCGTTCATGTTCAAGCTGCAGACAGCTACAACCCTTAATTCCTTTCCTTTATGACTGTACATTTGTTGGTTGTTTCTCACTGAGTTGATTCATGAATGATTCTTTTTCTCTAAGCACAGAAACTGGACTTATTTTTAATTGCATCCTTGTTTTTTTTTAATATCACCTTTCTAATTTATAAAGATCACTTGGAATTTTAATCATGTTCTCCTCTATACCTGGAATCTTCAAAGCTTTGTGGCATCTTCAAATTTAATATAAACATTCCTTATCCTATCAATGAAGTCACTAATGAAAATATTTTACAGTATCTGGCTCAGGACAAATCCATGTGAAACCACATTTGATATATCCTTTTCTGTTTCCAGTAAATCGTTGGTAACTATTCTTTGACTTTGGCTTCCCAGCTCATTTTGCTAATACTTCATAGTAGATCTTCTGGATCTTGTTTTTCCAGCTTGTTTAAGACCATGTTATGTGAAACAAGAATGCTTTAAAGCACCTCTAAAGTTAAGATCTACAGCTTCAAGAGATATGGGATAGAAACACAGTTCCTAGGCTTCTAGTATCTTTGTGCCTGCAAAGAACCCTTCCTGAGCAGTTTTATGCCCAGGAGGTGTTATCCCTTCACTTGTTCCAACTTTCTCTCACTGTAAAGAAATCACACCCAAGGGAAACCCCATTGAGCTGATGCAGAATTCATGGAGTTTGGAGTGGTACGAAGTATGGAGATCAAGTTATAAAGGTATGCTGTCTGAGCATACTTTGAGCATTCCTTCACACCCTGGAAAAATCTTTTAAGTAAAGATCCCTGTTCCCACCTTTTAATTGTGGAAGGATTCTGCAGGTATGTGCAACAAAAACTATTACCTGCCAACCACTCCATCAAATCTAGCCAGTTTCATCAGTTTTACCTCCTTCACCTCTACCAGTGCTTGAGAAAGGGAGTATCCAGACCCAGACCTGTGTGCTAGCTTGGCCCATTTGGGTGATCAAAGGAAGGAATGTTGGCCTGAATTTCCTCGGTTACGTGCATTACATTAGGCTCTTATCGTTACTTTGATGTCAGTTTTTGTGGTTTAATTATATACTAAGAAGTATTCTTAGGTAAGCCAGGAAGAGCTGTCCTTATGACTCAACCAGCTACATTTTGGCCAGCTGACTGTACATTTAATTAACATCCTGGGCATCAGTTCTGCAGTCCTACCCCAGGCAAATCTCCCATCGAAGTGAATGGGAGTTACCATCTGTGCAGGGCTGAAAAGAGAGTCAATAGAACAGCATTACAAGTTTGGGCAAACAGTCAATCTTTATGAATTTTTCAGTAAAGCTGTTAGAGTGTTTTTAGATTAAAATATTCCTTTTAGTTTGAAGATATTAGCTTTTTTCCTTAACTAGTGTGTTTGAGTCATTTGCAAGCAGGATATTGGTGGAAACATTAAGACAGGTCTTTTGTATTCAGTCTTTTCATTTGCATTCCTTCCTTGGTGTGGGGCCATTTGAGCATGGTGCTTCTCACAGAAGCAGTGTATATTGTATCACATCAGGTGCATAGAAGAAAAGTTACTCCTTTGACATAATTGTGCATGAAAAACTCCATGTTGAAAGATACACTGTGGTCAATGCCCAGAGGCAGCAAACATGAGAGTGTTTAATGTTCGGTAGTAAGCTAACATTTCGCCCATTGAACTTCATGGTAAATCTCCTCTCAAATTCATAAAAATAGAAGTCAATTCTTAATAGTTCTGAAGTACTGTCCCAAAATTTCAGATTCTGCTACTGGATAACCTTAACCAGAAATAGGTACTGTAAAATCAATTCAGTGATGGGTCAGAACCATTTGGATTTTTCACAACACTGACTTTAAGAGACAGTATAAGAACACAGACAAATCCATGATGCTATTAAAACTTTGGAAAACGCGCAGTGGGATTTAGAAGAGCTGAATCCCATGCTAACATCCATTTTCCCAATTCAATCTGATTTTGCTGTTACCAAGGATGCAGCCTCTACAATGGTGCTGGGTCCCTTTTTAAACTCTCCTCACCTCAACACAGCCTCATGCCTCAAAGACTTACAGACTTCCCACACCAGTCACAGCTCTGCTTCACTTCTGAGTTGTCTTGGAGACAAGAAGGTGCCTCGCTGGCTGAGAGGGACAGAGGAGTAGCACATCTTGCCTCAAGCACCAAGTCACTGCTCTGGAGCTGCAGCAGAAGGGCTGGAGCAGCAGACAGCACCAATGCTTGCGGGGGACAGAAATGGGTTGAAGACCAGACAACAGGACAAAACACTTCTAGTGCAGCATCAGGACAGCCCAGCAATGCTGTGTGTTCAGCATGTCAAATGCACATGTTGGTATGGGGATTGTCCGATGTGTTTCTTTCAGGAAGCTGGAGAAATCCAAACACAGACCCTGTCAAACTCAGAAATGTAATTTGGATTGAAAGAATTTGTCATGCTTTGCCTCAGAAGGCAATAACCTTAATTTGGTCCCCAACCACACTGGCCACAAGAAGTAGCAATAAACTGCATCTGCGACTCAGGAGAGAGTAAAAACTGCAAGAAAAGAAAATCAGTGATGGACCAAAAATATCTTCACTGGAAACATACATACATTGTATCTCACATGTCTCGCAGAAAAGCTGTTCTGAAATAACAGACACTGGTTTATTTTGTGGAACAGGAGACAGAAGAGATTTTTTTTCATACTGAAATTATCAAAGAATAAATTCAGGTTTTAGTTTTCTCTGTATTGTGTTTAATTGGGGCAGGGGGAAATGGGGAGGTGGGAGCGGGGAGAATTTAAGAATCTGGTTGTCCTTAAAGAAGGTTTTCAACCTAATACTTTCAGCAGTGAACTGTGCTGGGTAGAAATCTATCTTGCACTTGTCACATCTATATTAAATTATCTACTTTTTTCATTTTACAAGGGAAGACGTGAGCAGAACATTACTCAGCTGTCAGGATACAGGGCTGTGCTGCTGAGCAGAGTAAAGTGAATATATTCTACAATGCTGCAAATCCAGCACAAAGGTACCAGAGGAGGGATTTGTGTCACCAGTTTTTCCTCCTGTGTTCCTGGAAGGCAGTTTTCAGTAGGCTTTGTTTTGACTGCTTTTTGCTATGATGATATTTAAACACGATCAATGGCCCTTTCTTCTGCAAAAATAGTGTCTCCTGACTATAATGTTACAGATAAGGACTGGAAAAAAATTTTTAGTTTTCATCAAATACAAACTGACCAATGTAAAGCTACTATGATGACTTATACAGATAATCCTTGCCTAAATACCAAGGAGTAGTAAAGAACAATCCTTGCAACTCAGTTTTTACTATGTTTTGCATGTACTTTGGCATATCAGAAAATTAGGAGGTTAGAAGAGGATTAAGACACATACTAAGAACATTATAGATATTATATTCATGCTTCCCTAAACTATATATATGATAGAAAGAAGACTACAGAATTTTTTGATAATTCCCCACTTTTATCTTGAAATCTGACCTCGTGGATCTTCGACTTAGCTGCAATAAATTTTCCTACTTACAGGAATAAATATGCAAATTAGAGTCTTATATTCCTTGCAAGGACAATTTTAGACCACAGAGTGGTAAGACTTCCAGGGTTCAAAAAATGCCAGAAAGCTAAACCTGAGTGACTGAACTGTGACCATAGAGGGTAGACAAGGAATATGCCTGGGGATGGCTAAAAGTTAGAATATAGAAAAACAAGTGCTGAAAACCAAGACAGTTCCTGTGCCTATTACTTCCTTCCAATACATTTGCATGTCAGCAGTGCTTTTTATTACATTTCCCTGACTGTCAAGGTAGTACTGTACTTCTGGATATGGCAAGAAGTTCAATGAGAGCTCTTTTACATGAGAAAGTTATGTACAATAAAAACAAAGTCATATTGCAGTGTGCTAGCAACTTTTCAATGTACTCAGTATACTGCAGAGTAACCTCCCTTCATGTTTACTATTAGCTGAGAATATCAGAATGGGATGATAATATTATTCAGTTAGTGCTGTCCACATTTAAAGCTTAATGTATCATACAGTTATTAGACAGAAAAATTGCAGAAGACAAACGAAAGAAAAGAAGAAAAAGGAAATTTACTCCACTAAATAAGCAAGCAACCACAGAGGCAAAATATTAAATACCAACCCTGAGACATTTTCCATAAAAATACAGACACCCCAACTCTTAACTCTGCTTTTAACTTCCACCCTGGTGAGTCACCGTACATGAAGAGCTGGACATTATTTGTTTGCCAAAAACATGTTTAATCTAGAATCTGCAGCCTGACACCAGAGGTGAAAGAGATGCATACAGTGCACTTCCCCAGCTCATTTTCAATAGGGGAAAACACCAAATCAGCTGCCAAAACAAGTGGAAATCTTCAGTGTCATCAGAAAGCACTGAACTTCGACTACGCCGTCTGTCTTGTCTGCTCAGTTTTGTTTCCCCTCTCACAGACTCCTTTCAGCAGTTGCACTTCATGTGGCATTGGGTTACACAGAAGCCTGCTCAGCTCTTGTTTGATCTTGTTTGTTTACCTTAGTCATCTTATAAACACTAAATCTATTTCCCAGCTTATGACAAGTGCGTCCATTATTCTTTCTTTCCAGTATCCTAAGCATCCTAAATGCTGGCCTCAGAAATGCTGCTGTTTTCTAGTTTCCATTTTCTCCTTTGACAGAAACAGAGCTTTATGTGTCATTTGACTTCTAAGGTTCACCAAGCTTTTGCAGTTCCTTACTCATATACTGAATGTGCAGACAAATACAATTTTTAGCTTTTTTTTTTTTTTTTTCCCCAACTACTTTTGTGGAATGGAAAGGCAAATTGACAGTTTGAACCTAACTATGTAATTCATCTCAGCTTGGGCTAAGTTGTGGCAAAATACCTTGAGAAAGGAAAGCAGAAGGCAACAAATCTCTTCCTCAACCAGATGTTCTTTCTAGGAAAAAACAAACTTCCATCTTTCAAATTGACTGTCAGTCAGGAGGGTCCAGGCTGATACCACTCCCTTGAGCTTGTTATTCTGAGGATGCTGCTGAACCACCCCCTGAATGAGTTTCTGGAATGACACTAACAGTGCATCCCCGGAGCACCTCCAGTTTCCACCTGTGCCAGTGGCATATCTCATGGATGTCTGCCTTCCAACATTTCTCATTTAGCTGTATTCCAAAACAGAGGAACAGTATTTTCCCTTAAAACAAAGGCAGAACTTACCAGAACACTGATAAAAAGAACATTCTTTTGTACTGCTGAACATCCTGCACTACTTATAAATTCATAATGAGAATAAAAGGTGTTCAGCTCAGTGGGGAAAGGATAGATCCTTGTACTTCTTATAAATATAGATACATATTTTACAAAGATCATTTATAAGTCAGGCCTAATATCTCTTTGCACCTTCTGTAGTAGAATACTGGAGACAATGAAGAGGATGTAATTGGTCTTCATGCCATATGAGGAACCTCCCACCTACCCTCAGTTACTGTGAGACTGCTAATAACCAGCATTCTAAGGAAACCAGCATCTTTATCTGCTTTGGAGTATATTTCTATGTATTAGGATATTTCAAAGGCATTTCAAGGCCACACAGCAAGATCTCATTCCAACACTGACTGATTTTTATGGCAGCAAGAACTGGACTCTAAGATACTGCCCAGTTTGCAGAAGCAGAAAACTTTTTCAAAACCTGCTCTCTGAAACATCTGAATTCAGGTCTTTCTAGTCCTTTATATCACAGCTTGGCAGAACCATTGGAAAGCAAGAATGCTATGGATATTCTCCATTGTTAGACTTTGCCCAAGATGCTTTCCTTACTATTTGACTTTTCTTCCTTTCCACGCTTTTCTTTAGCTTACGAGGTTCTGCATCAGCTGCTAGAATCTGGATGCCCAGGACCCACTGTGGCATTATGAAGTGTTGTGCTAAAGTTCTGCAGGTTCATGTGACAGTAATTCCCCCCCATGCACACACAGTGCAGGGATCTGTCTTGACATCCACCCTAAAATTTCCCAGAGCTTCCCTTCAAGACCTCAAGGGAGATATCTTCACAGTTCATGTGCCTTATCACTATTGTTTTCAAACAATGTGGTATGTGGAAGTAAATGCCCTGTCCTCACACAAGAGTGCCACTATGTGAATTAAGAGAAAGATGAAAAACATTGAGATAATGTTGTTAACCACAGCACCTGACAAAACATAGTACTGTCCCTAAAAAAAGCTCACCTAACACCCAATACCCAGTGTGTTTACCTCAGTAAACAAAATTCACACATGTAGTTATTAAAATTAAATCATTAATAAAAATTAGATAACATGATACAGCTGAACTACAAATGACAAGAGTAAGTCTCTCTCTTCTGTCCTACTGATGTTTTTGCTTGTGGTTTTACATCCTGCTGTTATTTTTAGGTAATTTCTGTTGTTTTGGAAAAGGACTGTATTTTTACTCATTTAAATGTCATATACACATACTGATTTATCCAGTAAATAATAGGAAAAGTTTCTAATAATTTGGGAAATCCGATACATACTGTTTATGAACTGTGCTTGAAGTTGAGGAGGGACCAAGAAAAACACTTAAAAGGACAATTTTCCTATGAGGAGAAAAGTACTTTTTAATCTGTAAAACTCCTGACATTGAAAGATGCTGACTGGAAAGGTCAGAGTGCCACTCTATGTTTGAAGGAGAGGCCTCAGCTAAAGAGGTGCTTAAAGAGAAGGAACTCCCAAATCCTGGCAGGACATATACCCAAATCCTAAAGAATAACTGTAAGCACTTAGGACAGCCACAGAAAATGTCAGGGGAGAGCTGAGTGTTCTACATGGATATGCCAATTTTTCATGCTAAAGCAAAGAGGATTTGCTGTTAAAATCCCTCTGCACGATGTGATGACTTCCCTGTCTGTGTTTGTGACCGTAGGGCTGACACTGCTCAATCAGACAAAGCTCAGGAGAAAGAGATGATGAACCTCAGCAGGTTAAAACTGCTCCTGGAACTTAGGGCAAGGGGACTGAAGGACCCTCCTTTTCAGCAACGAGGTCAGCTAGAATATCTCTGCCAGAGAGGGTGGCAAAGGTGGTGCCTGGAGCGCAGAAAGTGATCCTGGGAACATTGGAGTCATGTCTGTAGATCCAGACACAATCCAGTGAACGCTGAATTTCAGGAATGCTACCAGAGCTGTGCAACAATCCTCACTAGCAATGTTGCTTGTGAATATACACATAAAACTACTGTCCAGACATGGAACAACACTTTGAAATAGATGCTTGGTGTCTCCAGAAAGACCTGATTAACTGAGCAGCTCCACCTTCCTGCAATTACAAAACATTCATTAAATTCAAACCCTACAGAAAAGCATGGATCTGAATGTTCAGAAATATTTGAGAAGTGGACAATTACTTGGCCATTTTCTAGAAAGTCTGAATTATAATCTAAATTAATGGACTGCACTATGAGTCACACAATTATTTCACAATATATAGTCATCAGGCATCCATCCCATTTTTTTAACAAATTTTGTAAATTTCCTAGTGAAAGAAGAAAACATGGCTGTTCTGGATACTCAGTGTCACATCCTACAGTTACAAACTTCACCAAACTCAGCCCCAAAGCTTCCTAAACAGAGCTACACTTGGTAGTGCTTGTGCTCAGCACTGCGGGTGTGAAGATGTTGGATATTGAAATCTCACATATGCCCTTTGTTCTAAAATAATTAGTGATTGTAATTTTGTCCCAGGCTGTGCACTGTCTACTCAGACACCACACAGAACCCATGGCTGTGCCATCTGCAAATACATTTGAACAAGGAAGTTTTGAGCACCTGCCAGAAAGCAGAATATCAGCAGAAAAATACATTTACTCAAAGAGAATGAAAATCTGCATGGCAGCAAAAAGAAACCAAACATTGCCATCACAATTATGTTGCTGAAGTGCTATTGTAAATGTGCATTGATTGTTTGCTCACTGACAGCAAACAAGAAACAGGCTGCTTGTGTGGGAGCAGGATACAGTCTCTTCAAAAAGAAAAGGATCTCCTGAAATATTGAGTCAAACTGCTAGGAAATGGATCTGTCCATTTTTATTGTTTAAGTGAGAAAAATAAATGGGCTTGATAATTTAAAAACCCAAACAAACCAAGCAAACAAGCAAACAAACTAAAGGCCAACAAAACAAAACCCAAAGCAGGCTTTTCCCTGGAAGTTCCTGAGAAAAACTGTATTGCCCTTAGAGCTTTATTTTTTTTATTACCATCTATAATTGTTTCCCAGGGTGTAATCACTCACATGTAGCTGGAACAGTACTGACTGGAGAATGTCTCCTATATAGGCTTTATTTATTTTTTCCAGAGAAGGGAGACAGAGGCCTGAAGCCATGATTTTGTCTTCATTCTGTGTGCAACATATCTCAAGGACAGAGCACTGGACTGTAAACAAAAGGGACAGCTGTAAGGTCATGAACATTCCTGGAAGCCTATTATACACAAATACAATGTGGAAAGAATATGGAAATCAGACTGAGCTTTAGCAATATTCATTTTATGCAGAGTTTTACATGTTTCTAAGAACCCAAGCTATTTCAAATTCTATTAGATCTTTTGTGTTGTATCATTTAATGTATTACAAAGCAGCTTTAGCTAACAGCAGAGGTGGGGGAGAAGTACAAATCTCACAGCCGAACATAAAATAACCTTCTTGAGTCAAAATGTTGTCTTTTTTGGAACAAAAAGTAACCCTCTATAAAAAATGGAAGTTTCAGTGCTAACTACAATATACGGAGACAACTGAGGAAGTATGAACGGGAAAGAGATAAGAAATGTTACCTTTGTGTTCTGTAGGTTATTTTAGTACTACCATCTTCTATTCTGCTTCTAAGCTGATCCTTTTACACTTGTCTTTTAAGTAAATAAATAAATAATAAGAAAAAGGCCCTAATATTAACAGTTTCATGACCCCAGGAAAGGATAGAAATCTTTTCCAGCATATTAGCATATTGGCCCTTTTTTGGTTAGGTTTTTTTCTTTCCCTGTGCAGGGAAATATTTTCAAGACATGTTTTTCCCTGCATATTGTGCTTACACAGACTTTTTGGTGGTGCTCCAATAGAAAAACGTCTGCATGTGCAGTTCTAAAAGGCTTTTCAGCAATGTAAATTATTAAAGACACAGGGACTCAAAACCATACAAATGCAGTGAAAAGCAAAATCCCTGTTGGCTGCTGTACATGGCTGAGTTATGCATTGCTTTCTCCTTATCTTCATTAAAGTTTGCACAGAAAAATCATTCTTTGTGGTCCCTCTTTTGTGTCAAATGCTCAGCCATATTGCACGTCCAAAGCACTGCCTCCTCATGCAACACTCACTAACTCCTCAAGTTAGTATGGGGACTAGAGTAAAATTAAATTGATTCTTCTAAATTCTCCAGCTTTTGGATTATCACATGTGGCTCTTGGCACGGCAATTGCATGAACGATTACCCATGAATCCTTACCCATTATTTTACTGGACAGTACGTGCCAAGAATGACACAATGTCAAGTTAAAAAAATACACAAGTTAAAAAAATATATCACCTGCTCCTAACAACTCCCCCTTCCTACCGAATCCCTTTTTTGCCTGAAAGAAGAGATAGGCCTCACAAGTGAGCCCTGAAGGTCAGCAATCTTGAATTCCACTGGTGCAGCAAGAGCAGCAAATTCCACAATTAAGAACTAATATAGGAATGTCAGAGTCCCACGTGATTTCAGTGGCTGTAGTCGAGGTTCCACTCCATGCATGAAAGCCCTGCTTGTTAAAAATCAACACAGCAAATTACCCTGTGAACAAACTGGAGGCCAACGCCTCTTACAGATGGCAGTATCTTATTCTTGAATATTGAGCTAATATTTATTTGTTGCTGCAGCATGGAGTCTGTATGACAAGCATATGCCAAAGTGCCAAGAACCTCCAAAGACAGAACCTCTTCTGTTCTGGTTCCTCCCCAGCTAACAACTGGCATAAGGAATACAATATTGTTTCTGTAAGAGCTGAACAGTGAGAAGTGACCTGCACAGTTTTCGACAGACGGAAAATCACAAGCAGAAAATTCATTTCTCACCACTTTTTTTCCTTTGATACCATTATAATAAAATATTTTCTACTCTAAGGAGGTCTCCTGAATCCACACATCACTGGCAGAGGCTAAGTATTTTATTGGCACTTTCTCCTTTAGCAGCTCCTCAATCCAATGAATCTGTCCATTCCACCTTCTCTGCACCACTCCCAGTAACATGGGATCAGTAGATAAATGGGAGAACAAGAGGGAGGAAGCAGCATAGAAGGTCTCAGTGCCAGCAGCTATCAGCCAGGCAGGTTTGTGTGCCATTACGAGAAAGAATTACAAAGTGCTTTTTCTGTATGCTCTTCTTTGTATTAAAGCAAAACCTCCAGGGAGTAACTTAAAATCAAAGGCTGACAGGGCACAGTGAATCTGAACAGTTGTAAGACAGCTGGGGAAGGAGAGGCACACAGGTGCAGAGTGGAAGGAGGAGAGGAAGGAGGAGATGTGGATACAGAAATGAAGCTAAGCAGTAGGGTATAAATCTACCTCACCCCTTCATCTTGTTCCAGCAGATGCTGGAAAATAGCTAAGTTTAGTTATTTTAGAATTTTTTTGAACTCTGTTGAAAGCAAAAGTGCTTTCAGCATGTCAGAGATGTGTGTTTTTCCCTTTTTCATTTTTTAGTTGTTCGAATACATTTAATGAAGCCAACATAACCAAGCATTTGGAACTCCCTGCTAATATACCAAAGTGCTGAGGCAATCTGAGTGGATCTACTTGCAAAATAATTCCTGTTTTATTTGCTTTCTGTGTTAAGAGTCCAGTGCCACAGAGGACTTGGCAAGCCTATAGTGCTCAGTGTTTATCATGAGGAACTGGCTTTTTATTTCTTCCCAGGACACAATGTTGATACAGAGTGAATTCAGTACTGAAACAATGCCTCAGGATGACATTAACAGACACTACTGTGGCATATGAAATCTTTCAATATTTATTCTGTTCATATTCCCAGCAGTAACAATGTAGTTAATAAATTCACCTGAAGTCTCCACTAGAATGTTTCATTTCCCATTCTAAGCTGTTTTAAAGTGCTCCTGTGCACTTTACAGTAGTTGTTCTTTTGTCACAAATATGATTTCTTCTAAAGAGTGGAAGAGTCTGATCCCTGTAGATCCCAGAATTACCATAACCTACACATTAATCAAAGTTTCTGAATCTACTTAAGATTATAAGATTAAAGTAACCTAAAAGTTTAAAGTATAAATATACATATATTTATTTTTAAAAAGAGCTGGAACATGTTGGCAATCTTAGAATTCACACTGTTTTCTTGTTGGGTCAATAGAAAAGGATTTTCTTGGTTGATATTTGAAACAGACTGCTGCAAAATCCTGTGTAAAGTCTGGAATGCATCATGCCTGCATGTGCTTACATTTTTTTATATCACCAAGATAGCTAATTACACAGCATCACTTATTTATTTATAACTATATAACTTAGATTCTCTGATGCTATAAGATTCCAAAATCAAGTACAGCTCAACACAAGTACCTGCTTTTGGATGCAAGTACCTGAACAGCAGGGATCTGGATCATCTCAGCTTATTCCAGGAGCTCATTCAGAAGTAGTGTGACCAGCAGGTCTGGGGATGTTTAATAAACCTGCTTTTCTGCCCTTTTCAGACCCTGCCTGCAGTTCTGCATCCAGCTCTCAGACCTCCATCACAAGAGAGATGTTGGAGTGAGTCCAGAGGAGGCCCTGAAGATGCTCCAAGGGCTGGAACCCCTCTGCCATGGACCAGGCTAAGAGACCAGGGGGTGTTCAGCCTCAGAACACCTTCCAGTGCCTAAAGGGGCTGCAAGGGAGCTGGAGAGGGACTTTCTACAGGGGCATGGAGTGATAGGACAAGGAGGAATGTCTTCGAACTTAGATTAGATATTAGGAAGATTAGATATTAGGAAGAAAGTCTTTCCTGTGAGGGTGGTGGGGACTGGCACAGGTTGCCCAGAGAGGCTGAGATGCCTCATTGCTGGAAGTGTTCAAGGCCAGGTTGGATGGGGCTTTGAGCAATCTGGAATAGGGGAAGGTGTCCCTGCCCATAGCAAAAGGTTTGGAATGAGATGGTCTCTAAGGTCCTCTCCAACCCAAACTATGTTGTGATTCTATGATGATTCAATGATTTCAAGGATGGAATATGGCAGGTCTTACTTTGCATCGTACTCCAGGTTATGATAAAAATTAAAAGAGTAGACAAAAATCCTCTCCTGTTTTAACTATCATATCTCCACTTGCTTCTGTGGAGCAATGCTAATTGCTGAAGAACTGGACACATTTTAAAATTCCTAATGAAAATTCCCTTAAGGTTTCACCATTGGGATCACTGAATGCTGTGTCAGTGTGTGGGCTGTATGTGAACAAAAGGGTTTTCTTCAATACATGCTGAAAATGGAAACTATCATTAGTGATGACTGTGAGGCATTTTTCAGTGACAACTTTTACAGAGAGAACTGAAGAGGTCTGGCCTAACGTTGAATACAGGGGGTTTTTTTAAGCACAAGTCCCATACAGAAGTTCAATGTCTGTTACTCATTGTCCTGCCTGCACCTCAAAGAAACATATCCACAAGAGGTGCTCATCTCATGTTTTCTTAGTGCAATATTTATCCTGAAAAAGAACTTAGGGACTTAAGCACACATAAATGTGGTTATTTCTATTTGCATAACATTTACAGGTAAATGTGTGAACGTGTGCGGATCACTTCACTCTGACTAAACTAAAATCATGCTTTAAACTGAGCAAAACAAAAGTTTCAGAATAAAATTTCACTGGGGTTTTAGGAACTGAGGAATACTACAAATATAAATTACAACTTGGTAAAAGGTAATTATCCTTGAGGAGATGCTTCCTCTAAAAGCAGTTCCTATCTTAAAAAAATTGTCATATTATCACCTCTAAAATATATGTACTTATAAATTTAAAAGACTATTTAGTAAGTACTTAATGTGCTTTGATTCTTAATTTACATTGTAAATGGATAAAAAAGGGATATATTGTGAATTTAAGTCAGGACAAAAATAATGTAAACATGAAAGGGCAATTTGAAGAACAGACAACTGTCTGAAAAATTTCAGTCAGTTCTTATTAATCATATATAATCATACTTCTTCCATTTGTTTTATATTGCTGTGAATTTGAGTAGACTCAATATCCCACTTTTACCGACACTTCACATTGCCCAGCAAAAGACAAAATATTATTAAAAATGGGTTCAAGACCACTGCAAGATCAGTGGATTTAACAGCAACTGCAAAACAACTCACATGTAAACTCTTATTACACTAAGCCTCAAAAAACTTAGGCCCTGCTTAGATTTATTGGAAAGATACAGAATAATGCGAAAATATTCAAGAAAACTATTCCAACACACGTCTTTAAAAGAAGTTCTGTGGTAAAGACACCTGCCTGTTACGGCAGCTCTTTTCTCTGTTTCTATTTAGACCTTTATTACAGGGGCACAGCAAAATGCCAGCTAATGAGTAAGAATCTACTTTATTTTCACCGGTTCCCCTATGATCAGTCCTATATAACTGAAATGTGTTTTCCCAGCCAGGATTTGACTTTCACATAAAAATATCAACTCCGCTATATTCTGGTCACATACTGATCCTGGTCTTTTTACATCTCCTCTTTAACTAGGTACAAAGCTATGGTTTTAATTGAACAAATGTAACTGTTAACTCTAGGCTGTTGTACTAGTTAACCTGCAATCTAAATACAGGTTTCTTTAGCAAATTTTCTGTATCTATTACCAGGAATGAAATGCGTGCAGACTTCACATGTGACTTTCCACTCACTTGCAATTTAACAAAAATAGAATCCCTAAGTGTTTGAATGTACAGTTCCCACTTAGTTTCTAAATTTGGGCCATTACTTGAAATTATTGTTTGAAGCATCTCTCCCTAAAGGAGATCAGAAGGAAAAAGGGACAATGTCTAACTGTAAAGTCGTGATTGTGGGGGAGTTTTCTTTTACTCAGTGTTCTGCAAAAAGCTGTTTTGTGGCATTGCAGAATGCCATGATTTGTTGCATCTTACTGTGAGGTGAAAGGAAACCTCATCACCTGATCACCGCTGTATCTTTACAAGCCCTGAAGATAAAGTATGGAAAATCTATAACTGCAATGTTATGTCTGTTGCTGCTGCGCTCTTTATTAATCAATCAATGCCTCTCAACAAAGCTCTTTCAGCCTCCTCCTGTAGCAGTTAGACCTATAATCAGCTAGACAAAAACAGTTCAGAGATGCATCCTTTGTGCTTCTATGTAATTTACATACACTAAAAAAATCCCTCAGCGTGCTATTCATAACATATTATGTAGTATAGAACGCACCACATTATGTGCTATAATCACAGCCATTACTTAAATTGGCTAAAACGGTTTTTTACATTCTGGAGTAAATTTCACCATTAAGACCAAATGGATTAGATCATTGTTTCCCTATTTCCTCTGTAAGTAAAACACAATTGTTAAATAAATCCCTGACCTTCCTGTGCATGTAAGGTAGGATGAGAGACTATTACAGAAATGACTGTTGTAACAATTTGTAAACATTTGCACCTGATACACAGACACCTTCTGGCTAATTGTAATAATGAAAGGGAATTTTCTGTATCTTCTGAAACTGAGCAACAGTCATCAGTGGAGCAAAAAGCATCCCGTGCTGCATCGACAGGAGCTTCAGCTGCTGCCATTACCGTGCCATTTCAGACCCTGCTCTCCTACGGCACGGATCGATTCGCTCGCTGCTGCCTCACCGTGCTTCTCCAGGGGCCTGTCTCACCCGAATTTAGCCCAGTCATTTTCACCTCCGACTGTTTTAATAAAAAGTCAGATCTGGAAGAGCTAGCATTGCAGCTAGTGACTGCACACCAGATTTTACTTTGGCTTTTTTTGTAGGTGAATAGTCCAGAGGGGAAGGAGCCTTCATTTCACCAGCTTGTCCACCTCGTGCAGCCCCTGCACAGGAGGGTCAGCAGATCTGCAGTGATCAGAGCTCTGGGTCAGCTGCACAGAGGCTTGCAAAGAAAGTCATCTGTTAAGTACTCAAGGAAAGATTTATTTAGAAAGCTTCCGTAGGAGGGCACTGATGTGGATACAAAGGGTGACAAGTCCCAGGTGCTCTACATGTTTTCAGGGCAGGAGCAAGGCTTTCAGTGAGCTGGGGCGCTCTGGAAAAGAGGGAGGTAGAAGCTTGGTAGCAGCTATGTTGTCTGACTCTTATAGAAATGTTGGGAAGCAATGAAGTTTTAGTTAAAAACACATATTACATTTCTGTAAGCTTTTCTAGAGATGTCAGCACTGTAAAGGGATTATTTCTGTCTCACTAAAATCGTATGTCTGGCTGTTAGAGAAGACGAGAGTACCTCAAATAAAGAAGAGGATGTTAAAGCATTAC
The DNA here is from genome assembly GCA_013400315.1 of Bombycilla garrulus. Classification (NCBI taxonomy): domain Eukaryota; kingdom Metazoa; phylum Chordata; class Aves; order Passeriformes; family Bombycillidae; genus Bombycilla; species Bombycilla garrulus. The sequence goes on from VXBU01003960.1 coordinate 211,521, forward strand.
AAGAAATGTATATCTTATACAAACTAAACTATAATATGCTGTGGTCACAATGTGCATTATGATCTCTTCAAACAGCTGTTTAGGCATTTTCATAAATAAATAACACACAGGACTTGCCTAAAATTTAAATACCTCCTTGTATAAATATCTTTATTTTCAACTCCTTGAAATAAGTTGTGATGAAATAAAAAGAAAAAAGCTAGAACAGTACAAAAGTTAAGATCAAAGACAGTTTCTTCCTCTGTATTTTCATATCCCACTTCCATTAATAGTATCTGAAAATGTGAATTTAGCTGGTTCCTTTGAGAAATTCATGGTGGAACATACTCTTACCAAGAGTCTGAATTCTTAAGAACCACCATAGGCTACAAGCGCAATAATACACATTAATTTTGATTTTTTCAGCATGACACTAAGGCCATTAACTACCTGAGTTCAAATCCACACACACCGTGAACGGTAGTAAAAGCATGAATCACCAAGCTAAATGTAATTCTCCAGACACTAAAATTCCCTGCATCACTTATTAGCAGATACAAAGCCAACAAAAAATTCACCCTCCAATTCCAGTTTCCAAATGCTATCTATCATCATTTTGATCTTCAGTGATAGAGATTACTGGAGAGCACACCCCACAGAATATTGCTCCCAAGAAGAAATTCAGAACATAGGCAAACTGGGACAACACGCTCTCTAAAACATCGCTAAGCTTCCCTTCATTACTGTAAAGTCTTAATCTCAGTTTTGATCTAAATAGGCCAGAATTTTGTGGAAGTCTGAATCCAGTTCTCTGCTTTGTAGCTGAGGTCTGTATTTCCTGATGAAAATACAGCACCTGAGTTTTGATTCAACATAATCTATATATCCACGTCATCTTCACGGTACAGCACGGGCAGTACTGGGGAAGGGTGGCAGTAAGACTGTCCCTGAGGGTGAGCTATATTGGATGGAACATGCTCCAGAGAGCTGTATCCAGTAGCATGGCATCAAACACACAACTGGATTAGCAAATCTCACAGGACAAGTCTGGAAACCACAACAGATGCTGGCAATCACAGAGACAGCGCTGGAGTGCAGCCTCACATATTATCCTCACCCTTGGCGCTGTTATGTTGGATTCTGACAGGGACTGACCTTTCACGAGCTTCTTTGGATAGAAACAGTCAAAAGATCTTTTCTATTTGTCTGCTATCAAATGAATAGGTCTTAACATGTACAATATTTTAACAAATATACCTAGCTGTGTCAGTTCTCTATATTAGCAAAAAGCCTCCCACCAAAATAAGGTGACAGAGTTGAAGGAAGATCACCTCTCCCAGTTATGTGATTACCAAAACTGAGAGAGCCTTTACAGCAGAATGTGCTGCAAGCCTCAGAAGTCTGCAATCACTCAGAAGTCAGCTGGACATTCTAGATTAAATTTTTTCTATAATCTTCTTTCATCAAGTATAGGTCCACTTTGCAGTCAAAACAAGAATCAGGATGATTTGACAGTGTACCTGAATATGGCACCACAAATGTGCCTCTTTACTGCTTTTATTTACTTACCAATTTCAAATTGTGGTATACTTCTCCTAGTGTTTTCATGACATCTACAGCTGGAGAGAGAGCTGATTGCTTTGTTGGCTTCTAACAACTGACTAACCTAGTTAGCACTCTCCTTTAGGTTTGATGTTTTTACGAGTCCCTTTCCAGACTCCTCTAACTCCCTCTTCTTTCTTCACCCCCTCCCCAACCCTCACCTTTTCTCTTCCTCTCAGAACAAATGCTAACAGAATTTATATTCAGCATTTTGTCACGTGGCAGACATCTATTTTTCACTCGTAAGATTGGCCAAAATTAAAGTAAAAGCATATTAGTATCTAATCAACTAATGCAGATTCTCTGAGTCAGATAAAATATAGTTAAAAAAAACCAACTTGAAAATCATTGAAGTAAGGATACTCAGGCTTGGATAACCAGGGACAAAATTTCTGCGTATCCATTAAGGATTTTTTTTTTTTTTAATAAACTGGAACAAGGCAGAGGATGGGCACAGCTGAAAGTACATTGGAAAAAACAATAGCCAAGAACAGAAGATCCTTTTCAAACAAAAGAAAACTGAAAGTGAATAATTCTTTATCCTCCAATAAGCAGCTAAAAATTTACATGCACTGCCAGTTTGAATAGGACCTACCATATTTAACATATTCTGGGTTATATTTTGCCCTAGATGAATCAATTAGAGGCAGTTATTCCCCAAGGTGAAAATATACATTAAGAGGAAAAGACACCATGCCAAACAATCTTTCATTTATTTAAGTAGTAGTAGTAATAATAGCAGTAGTGGTGTTTTCCTGGCTTGCAGTGAATGTAGGTGGATTTTATGTCCAATGAAACATCAGCATGTGATGTAACAGCTGTAAGAAACCAGGTGACACTCCTCCCTGTTTGATAGCACAGAGTTTGCTTTTCTCTTATTGATTCTCCCACATAAGCGGCCTGTATGGAACATAACATGCTGGTTAGATTATGCTCCACAATGCTGGAGAGAGAGTGAGCCCAGTAAGCAAAAGGTTCCCAGCTGCATAAACAATCATACCCTGCTTACTGCCTGACGGAAGAGTGAAACAGCTGTATTAGCCTTGGCAGAGAATTATTTCAGACACAACTGCACTTGACTTTTGTAGGGGATCCAGGAACATAAAGCCAGACTTGAATTTCTTGGAGCTGATATGGTCAGACTCACTTGATCTACTGCTGTATGCAACCAAGGTAAAGTAGGAGCAGCCTGGACTGGGCTGGACACTTTTGCCCACGGTACAGTAAAGTCATTGAAGAGAAAATGGTTATTTTTCCCTTTTTACCAAAGGCATGGGGTGCAGCAACATTTTTCCTCAGTGATGAAGAGGTCAGAATGGGTTTTTGATATCTGAAGACGCACAAATCACAGTTATATCAGTTTTAGTTAGACTGAACCATATTTGGGTGGATGAGTTCTGGCAAACTAGAGCCCTTTAGGACCCTGTCCTCTCCATATTCTACCACTCCAGTTCCTCACAGCTCCACCCCTGCCATTCTGCTTTCTGTCCCCACAGCTGTACAGCCATCTCAAGATGCCACAGCACTCTAACTTCAGAAATGTCCAATAAAACCCCAAAGCAAAACTTTCTAGCCTGTCTAGCCATCCTCTTCAAGTTTATGAAAGCAGGTTTTCAGAGCTGACAGTTCTCTTTGATATTAATAATGCCTTCAGGAGCACAGGGACACGTGTGACTAAATTCTGAGAGCTTTTCTTACCTAACAAGGTAACACTTTCCTAAGGAAGAAAAGTAGTGGTATTTACTCTCTTATGAGACTATATACTAAAGCTAAAATGACATAAAGCAGGTTTTAGGTTGTAATTTTAGTAACCTCTGTAAAGGCTGTAAAAGCAACAGAGCCAGGCATCTTTTTGAGTTTTAAATAAACTATACAGAGAAGTGTTTTAAAGGTCAAAGATTCTAGCAAAACAAAGGAGTTCAACTTCCAATGCCACTGCCTAAATGCACAAAACTTGTTTATATGTATAAACCAAAATTGAGTTATAATAGTTAATGGGCTGGGGAATTTAGGAAAGGGGGGTTAATCTCTGTATTCCAGGCATGAATTAACCACAAAAAACCACCACAGAGTGGGTGAAGCATTTGTAAGTATTAGCTGCTCCCAGAGAGAGCACTGAACTCAGTGGCTCAGTAAACCTGTCCCACAAGGCAACTTCTTTGTTCCCTCACACAAAGCACATTTAAGCACATTTTTATGCAGGATTCGGGATTTGGTTCCGGTATTTTAAAAGTGGTAAAATGTGTGTACCACATTGAATGCCATCCCGAACTCAGGACTCCTGAGAGTGAGGAGCCCTGGGTTCTGTTCCCACGTAAATTCCAGTTTCCATGTGATCTCAGGCTGGGCATCCAATCTTGCAGTCTCCTATCAGCCTGCAGGATGGGTATAATGATATTTGGCTGTGTGAATAAGATATTTTAAGACTGAGCATTTGCAGCATGGTTTAAGAGTCTCAGATGAAAAGTATTACATAAATCCAAAGGATTTAATGCTTAGGAAGATGAAACATGTGAAATTCTTTTCAGTTATTTTAATCTATTGTCAAGAAGAGTTTTTAAAACCCATTTTGTTACATTTGAACATATATCTATGAAAAAAAGGCTTTTGGGGTAAAGTTTCTAATTTGTTTTTCATTACCCATTTTTAACAAGTTTGCTTCATTTGCAGGAATGGAAGAGCAATTGAAATGAAACTGTAAACCAACAAAAGTCAGAATATGTTGTAGATGTGTACAAAACCTACCAGTTTACAACCTGCAAAAGCTTCCATTCAAAAAGGAAGGCAACCTGCCACACACTGCAGAAGCAATCCGTTTTGATAAAATGCATGTCTTTGTGAATCATAAGCAGACTTTCCACAAAACTGTCTCTCTTTTTCTCCCGATTCCCTGCAGACGTGTGCAATTTTCACTGCCTGTCAGTTTATCAAAAAGACCAGAGCATCAAATTTCAGCTCTGGATTGTCAGGTCTGATCCCTATTTCCTTTCAAATTCCAAAATACTGACACATTGATTGGAGTTCATGGTGTCAGACAACAGCACTTAAGAGACATTTTTGCTAAAATATAGCTTCTGATCTATCTTTTATGTTGGGATGGAGTTTTTTTTGTTCCTTTTGCAGCCTCAAGAGTATTGATCTGGGACTCATTTATATATGATTTTCACCAAGTAGAAAGCAATTCGCTCAAACAAAACAGTTCTTTTGTATAACCTTTTAAAAGGGGGCCCATCAGAGGGGATTGATCTAGCTTATTTAGCTTGCCAGGACATCCCCCTCACACTTCCATGAATTGCCTGGATTTTTAAGTTCCCAAATGCAAGTAAGAAAGATCTACAAGTGCTCACAGTTACACAGAGTGCTCAGTGTATTGCAAATATCTGGCATCTTAATAACACGTTGGAGTTGTGACCCCCTAGCAACAAACATTTTATACACACACACACACAGACTCTCTCTCTGAAAAACACTGAATATTATCTGTAAAGCATCTTTAACAAATACATTACCAGAGCAGATTTTCTCCATCAGATAGTATCTAGGAATAATGTCTCAATACAGTGTATTGATTCTGACACAGCGTCCTCTCTAAAGTGTGGATCTCTGAGATACTCCAAGAGTCATCCTATCTCCTCAACAATGGCCCTTCTCACTGGAGACTGTGAGACTGTGCTGGACACTGCCCACACCTGGAATTCTGAGGTAGCAGCAGCATTTGGGGTACTGCTGTAGTTCCACAAAGTGCATAACAATGGATTTGAAGCACTGTAATTCTCGTGTACACCGTAATTGAATGTAAATGGTTAATTTGATTCTCCCACAAGTGTGGAAGTCAGGGAATGTTGCAGTGTTTCTCCAATTACGCTAAGTAAGCTCACTTTTTTTTCCAAAAGTGCCCAGTGAGGGGGTGTTTATTTCCTCCTCCCCACCAATATATTTAGTGATTTGTGCAGACTGTATGCATTTGTTTGTGATGCAGAATTAAAGATTTGTTTCTGTCTTCCCCGTCAGAGAACACACTTTGCCTTTTTCTTAAATTTTTCATATTTAAACCAAGAACCCTTCAAGGGTAATTCTTCTATATAAATTTACATGTGTGTTTTTTAAAAGAGTGTGCTTATGTATATAAGCACATACACAAATATTTTGACCCTATAATCACCTTTTTCTCACAGCGGGAGCAGAAAAATGAAATATCTGTTCCAACATACTCTCAACTAGGCCTCTCCTTTCAGGGACAAAAAATTGTCAGGGCTACTGTTAAACTGTGGTCACACGTGGGAGAAAGATGGACAGGGTAAACACTGCTTGTACTCACTGGATGGGAACTCGCAGAAGTTTCTCAATAGTGTTTGAAAGGAACGAAGAGTAAGAGTATATGGGAAATTTTACAGAGTTTGAATTGGGATTAGAGATCAATTAATAAGCAATCCTTAGAACTTCCAGTGACGAAATAAAACCTAAAATAATAAATAGATCTACTAAACTCTTTACGTTAAAGAAAAAATTGACTTAGCTAAAATTCTTTGTGAGATATCTACCCCTTCAAGAATGCTGTATGAAAAGTTACATGAATTTTATCACATTCATTCTTAAACTTTTCCATATTTGACCAGTGATATGAAAACCTTTTGCACTATCCTTATAATTAATTTTCTATTCATGTTCATTTCAGAGAGTTTCAAAACACGTATGTTATCTTAGAAAAAACAAAACTAGGGAGACAGAGTGCAGGAGGAGAAGAAAATACCACATTGTATCTGTTCTAATTGGTAAAATCCTAAATTTCCAAAAGCAGCAATGCTTTTGTCAAGCACCTGAACACAGAACGGGGAAAGATACTCCATAGGCAGCTCAGACACATCCTGCAGCCAGGGGAAAAGATGTATAATTACGTGAAGAGGAGCCTAAGAAGTTGTGCTGGCAGCAGCCAGAGTCGGTGGGAGCCAGCGAGCGCGGATTCCCTTCTGCAGAACTGACCTACATTCACTGCACGGGCTGCAGCTGCCCCCTGCTCCTCTCAGCAAAAGAGCTCTGTCTTAAGGCTTCCACATAAGACTGCTTATACCCACAAGAGTCATGTGCAGAACAATGAAGCCATGAAAAGTGAATATCTAATTACAAGGACACATGTAACAATTTTTTGTTAATACACTGTTTATTGTGTACTCATTATAGCACACACATATGCAGCTACACATACTAGCTAAAAGAGCTGCTTTTCATTTTGAGGCATGAAGGAAATTGCAAAACCTATAATGGCTAGAAGAAACACTTTTTTCTTTTTGCTATGATCTTTGTTTTACAGGATCTAAAATACTTTACTTCTATGTGAATATGGAATAGAAGGATAAACAGATGAGTGAAAATAAAGAATATGTGCTGTGATGTTCTTCCTTTATTACAGAATCCTGTCTTTATGCAAGTAAATGAGTACTTTCTCAAAAACATAACAATGCCTTTGGCTAAATCAAGCATTGGTTATGAAGTTTTCAACATTATTACTTTTGAACCATTAGCACCTGAAGGCCAAGCCAAGATCAGTATACAAGTCTTGTTGACAAATCATTTACAATTTAGTTAATTAATACCAAAAGAAAACCAAGGCACAGAGAAGTTGAGTGACTTGCTAAGGGTCATAAAGTAGTTCAACAGCACAGGCAATAAAAGAGCCCTAGTTGACTTTCAGCCTACTTCCTTTCTCACTCTGCCTTTCACCCTGCAACACACAAGGCCAATTTTTCTCCATTTGTTACTTACTTTGTCCGATAAAAGTATAAACTAGTAAAAACAACATGAAATTCTTTCTACTGGAATTAACTGGCATTTGTATTTCATTTCTGAAAAGATTCCATCATTTATCTTTCATAGAGTGAAAAGGAATCCCTTGTTACTCAACCCATAAAACAAGAACAAAAACAAATTAAAACCAAAAATCAAAACCAAACACTTCCAAAGATCTAAAATATTTCCAATGCCTTTTAAAAAGAAATGGAGCAGAAAGCTATCCTTCACAGTTTCTTAATTCTTTATGTTAGTTCTTCTACAATCAGAACCTCAGTACTGCTAAGTTTGGAGAGAAGCAGGTATGGGGAAGCGATGAAAACTCTCCAACTTATGGATGCCCTCAAACGCAGAAGAATCTTCTGTCAGCATGGATGCACACACGTGGGTTGGGATGTGAGATCTCTGCAAAGGCATAAAGCAACTGAGTGCGAGCAGGTCAAGAAGGCAGAGACTTTTATTTTTAGGGAGATGAATCAACGTATGACTCAAATATTGTGCAGAAACAAAAAACACGAAGTAAAACATGCCCTGAACTCCCCTGGAATCACCATGGTGAGACAGAGCTCTTCCTTGCTTTATCAGCTGTCATGAATTGCTGTTTATGTGCAGACATTCAATGCCATCTACAAGGCACTTATACAGTGAAGTGCTGGACTCAGTGTCCACTGGCAGACCCTCGTTTCTTCCCTGTCTGTCCCCCAGGGCAGAGACAATTTTTCAGATCTGTTTCTAGTCAGTTCATGGTAAGGCTGACCCAGCTTCAATCAGACCAGGGTTTTGCCTATACAGCTCTAAGTGGTGCAAGCCCAAATGCAGCTATAAACCAGGTTTGTGTACAAAGCCAGCCATGCTCAGAGCAGAGCAGGCAGCAGTGCTGTCAGCCGCCCAGGGAACCTCGCGATCAGCTGGCAGGGATCCTCACTGGAATGGCCAGTGCGCCAGGGAAGTGGGCACGGTGCCACACCAACAGATGGGCAGGGGTCTCAGGCAGCCAAGAGACCGTGTATGTGTGTCAAGTGAGGGTACTTAGGGCAGGATTCCCATGGCTATCCAGCCTAAGCTCGCGCTGTGACAAAGGAACGCGCCATTGCTAATCCAGCTCAGGGCTGGATTAAGTAGGAAGGAAAAAGAACAGCTTCTATCACCACTTGGGACTCAGGATGGCCAGGTGGCTGGAACAGAGAAAAGCCTATTGCTGCATTTTCTTTTGGCTTTTGTTGCAACACTCACATGGGAAACTATGTTCTGAGTGGGTAGGATATTAAAGCCAGGAGCTACTGTCTTCAACTGAGAAAGAGCTTTACTTCCTCTTTTTAATACACATACATATAAGGAATATTCCTCTTGCCAACCCCCGTATTCATCCGAGCAAAAATGTGAAGTGTCAGTAATCATTTCTCTTTTTCTGCTGTACTTTGGTTATGCAATATTGGGAATAACTGCTATGCAAAACATACTCCACACATTCCACTTCCGTTCCACTTACTCAATTTTTCCAGTCCCTGCATGGAATTAATGTGAGGTATTGCAAGGCAGAGGTGTGGAGCAAAATCTCCAGTGATGTCAAAACCTAAACTGTGTTAGAAGTGACCATTTAGGTTCCAACCCTATCCTATTTTAAGCTCAAAGTAAATCACCTAAAAACAATCAGTAGGATCACAGAGGCTTAAATGAGGGCTGGATGTGTAGCTTTAGTAACTACAGTACAGAAGTGATCACCTACATTTAATTTGATGTTAATGCCTTCTGAAATAATAAGCCTCCTGAAAAGAATAATATAAACAACCAAATATTCCATGATCAGGCCTAGCTATACTTAGATGACAACATTTAGTACTTCTAGATCATTCAGGATCAGACTTTAAATAATTTCCATTACACTTCTAAGGGGCAAGAGGTATTATCACCATACTACATATAAAGAACTGACACCACAAGCAGCTTTAAGGAGTCGCTTACTTTGGGTGAAACAAGTGGCAGTGGTTATGGATTTACAAGGAAGTTTCTGGTTCCTAATTTTTCAGCCAAACCACTAGATCTTAGCTAAGATTTTAGGGCCAGAAGAAGTAATTTTTGCTAGGACTGCTAGGATTGTAGCTAATATAATGTATGCTATAAAGAAAAAGCACTCATTCTGAAAGTTAAAAACCAACAGGATTTGATTCACAATGGCATTTGCATGGTTTGGAATAAGGGAGTTTGAATAAGAAAGTTTGGAAGCTGCACAGAGGAATAGGAAGCAGAACACAAAGGGACTGGACATCATTTGCAGACCTTTGCAGTTCTTTGGGCTCATTGAATGCAGAGAGCCCTGCAAGTAAGGTCCTTGTGAATAGGTTTGAGCTTGAATGCAAGTATTTAAAATTCCCTTAATATTGATTATCCTCATAAGACAGTTACATTTTTTATTATTCTGCTCTATAAGGGGGGAGAAAAAAATTATGTTCATGCTCTCACCAGTATGTAGATCACCACATTTGTCTGAAGAGTTCCCAAGTCTTTTTTGAATTTAGTTGCATGCCCTTAAAAAAGCAGCATACATTCCATGAATGAATGAATGATATTCTAGTATATTATATGATTATAAAAAATCATCCTAAATTTGACATGCTGACCTTTCACTTACATCTCCTTCACTCAGAAAATATAGAAAGAAAGAAACTTGGTTTTAATTAAAAAGGTGCAGTGTAGGAATCCTCAGTTCTGTTTAGAAACTCAATAATCAGGCTGTATTTAAGCTGCAATCTTTTTCTGTGAATGATACTGATAGTTCAGTACAGCTACAACTAGACTTCTCTGCCTTGGCTCTCATATTCCAATATTTACATCACGGGATTAGTTAAATTTTCAATGGTATACCAAGGGAATATTTTCTATTTTTATCACACCTGAATTTTTTTCATCAGTGCTAGTCATTCTGCAGAACCAGGAAAGATATCATGCAGGAGAAGTAACAGAATGCCAACATTTAACACAAGGACAACCCCATCTTCTTTAAACATGGGCTGATGAGCTGGGGAATACAGAATGCTTTTGGATTTGCCTGTCTGTAAGTGGTTCTGTGAAGAGAACATAACAACATAAGCTTTGTGAGGCTCCCAAAAATGAGAAAAGCATGTTGGGCTGTATCTCATTTCTATGTAAAATTAATGAAAATAAAGCAATGCACTTCCCATGCATAATGAATAACCATGCCAAACTGTATCAATTTTTTCAGACTTTCCCTCTAGAGGGCTTTTAAATGAGGTCAACAGCAAATGTATCTTTACATTTGATCTGAGCGGGAGCAGCACAGAGTAACAGAGCTTGGCCATACAAAGTGCAGTAACAAGCTCTTCTCAATTCTGCTGATGAAAAATAGAATACTAAATTCTACCCTTGTATTTGTACGAGATATGGATTTCACAGATTCAGTTATGGAGAGAAGACAGGACTGTGAGTAGAGATACACAGTCTCCATTTACAATGCTGAAAAGATCAATGCTAGCTAAGCACAAGAATGACAATCCCATATGTCAGATTCAGTAGGACCAACAGCACGTGCCTGTGGAGGGGAATGTTATTCCTTAGAGGAGTTTCAGAGAACCAGGCAAAATGCTCCTGTTCTACCTCAGAAACTGATAATTATGATCCTATCTTAACAGAAAGCAGCACCTGTATGGTGACAATAAGGAAAAGGCAGCACTAATTAAGTAAAACTGTAACAGCTCATGTTCCGTTTTCCTGGTTGGAAGCTGACCAGATCAGCACAGCTCAGTTCAGTATGGTACATTTTTTTCCTAGTCCATGCAAAGACACTATTTCTTGTCTGTGACAGACCACATTCGGAAGTACAATAATATACAGCAAATGTATTGCATAACTCAAGATTCTTTTGTTCTGTGCTTAAAATAAATCAACTACTGTTTTATTACTTTCATAAATGTGCTTGTATTATAGAAGGGAAAAAGTTCCATTAAAGAAATTATTGGTAGTGTTCTGGAGATCTCTCTTAGCCCTGGCATCTCCTGCTTGATTTCTCACTAACGCTGTTAATCCCTCTTTACACCCGGCAGCCTCACATTGGTATGTCCCAGGGAAGTGACAGACACAGCAGGACTGGGGATCCTTCCCAGACACTCCTAGGATCTGTCTGCTCTGCACTGCCTTTCCCAGGCTGGCCTGGCTGTTTCACAACCTCTATTTAGGACTGACTGTGGCATCTTTGGCCCCGAGAGGCTGCAGCGCAGTGGCCACGGATAAAGCAGAACCCAGCAGCTGCGGGCTTGCCGTGCCCGGCTGAGTTTAGAACATGCTGCAGTTCCCATCCCCAGAGCAAGATCAAACTGGAGCTGGCAAGCCCGGAGTGCCTGCAGGAGGGAGCCGAGCACTCCCTCTCCTGGAAGGATCCTCTTCTGGGCCAAGCAACACGCTCCTGCCCGGCCACTTGGGAGAGGGCAAGTTGTGTCCAGGGAGTTGTACATAAGATTCTGCTGCAGGTGTTTTATTAACAGAACTAACCTAATTAAGAACCAATCTTCTACAGCAGTGAGGCTAGAATTTGAATATAACATCCTTATCTAAAATTGTCAATATTAAGGGTAAATTTCCTTTTTTTTTTTTTTTACTAGCTGAATTACTGTTATTTTAATTACAATTAAGTATATTTTCAGCAAAACTTATAATATCTTATTTCTATTGAAACCATACTGTGCTAGGCACTGCAAAATGCAGTTCAAGTCTTTTGTCCTGGAGATCTTGTAATCTGTATATACTGTTTTGTTTTGTTTTTCAGATGGAGGACATAATCACTGACAGAGTGGTCTCATAGGCAGTCTCACAAAAAATGTCAAGGACCAAACATCTCCAAAGTGTTACTCTGATATTTTAAAAGCAAGGCAATTACTTTTATAGATATATTAAAGCTTTTGCATTATTCTTATTATTTGAAATATTTCCCTTTTCCAAATCTTCTATGCCTCTAAAAATTTCTAACTCTGGAGTGGGAATGCTTTTATTTAACTGGCAATTATCCATGATTTTTCATTAATCAGTACATCTTGTGAAGTTTTAAGCAAAAAGGCTACACTTCTGTAAATTCTTTCCTTTGTCTCCTACGCAAAGGCACTGTTGGAGTGTTTCTCTGCAGCCCCTTTTGCACCACTCACAGGACAAATCAAATCAGGCATCAGGAGAACTGAGCCGCGCCACCAAAACTTTAAAGACATCTTGATTACAAACACAGATACTGCTGTTTGCTTCTCAACAGAAGCACCCATAAACCATAAATCACTTCACAGTTACCTCTCAGCAAAGATTAATCTCCACTTAAAATGGTAATAAAAAGAAAGAGGCACCATTTCTCCCCTGAAATGCTGAACCCTGCAATGGGAGCCTCACAGATCTTGTCAAACTTCATTTTTCTGCATTTGCTCACATAATTTAAGACTTGTTGGGGAAAAACTGCTTATCATGTTTGAAATACAGGGACTTCCTAAAATTAAGAGAAAAACCTAATAAGTACAAACATAAAATAAAGTTTCTTCCTTTAACCCAGCTCTTGTCACACTCCATCTATTCAGCCAGACAATTCACAGCCATGATGATGGGAACACATTTTTATGTTGATTTTTCAAAGTGATTATTAAAAATGGGTGTTTCGACTTCCACCTTATCATTGAATTGAGAACTTGGAATGTATTTAAGTTGTTTCTGGTGTACAACTTGTTAAATACATTTATTTGTATAGTAAATTCTAATGTACTCAGGCCTGCCATTAAAAGCAAAGAGAATCCTCAGAACAATTACAGCTCAGGAATGTGAATTGCAAAGCCATACCCACCCCGTTCTGGTGTTCTTCTCATCTCTATGTCAGCATTTCTCCCCAGGATGAGTCAATGCAGTTGATGTTGTCGTTTTTTTTAATACATGTTATTTAAAACAAAAGTCAGTAAGTAGTGATACTTTAATTGCTATGAACTGGCAAAAAGGGATTTGGAAGAAAAAAAAAGGCATTCTAAAGTTCCTGGAGAAGAAGCTGCAACTATGCAAATTGTTCACAGTCTCAGCAGTCTGGATGGAATTTAGGGAATTTGGGTTAAGCCCCCAAAGTGAGCAGAACCTACTGGGAAGGTGGAGTGGCTAGGCAAAGTGATCACTAATTTGGGCTCTCTAAGGTAATTTACATTATAGTAATTAAAGCTTAGATTCCCTTGCTGTTCTATTTACGAACTCCATTAACCTATGACCTTTCTCTGAAGTTTACACCCAACTGTTTTAATTTTTTTTCCTGAGCAAAAGAAAAGCAGTTCCTATGGAAGTTATTTCTCATAATAATTAATTGTATTTAGAGCACGAGAGGCAGATATACACTTTAAGACAATCCAGCTGCAATGTTATGCTGTGTAATTGTACTACAGATCCATCTTTTTGTGCCTCAGATGAACCATTGCTAATATTCTTGGTTTCGTTTGCATTTATTTTGCTTTAAGTACAGCCTGCCATACGCTTTTCATTTAGTTGAATTTTACATGATGGGTAAGATTCGCCTGCAAATTACAGAGATGCAAACAAAGAACATGCTTTGACCCTACATTCTTATTTGCCTGTTATTAACTCAAATTTAATGACATTTTAATAAGCAAGTACAGTAAGTTCTATGCTAGCAAGAATTTAAAAAAAAAAAAGTCTAGAGATCTGTACTGCAGCTGAAATATGGTATCTGCTTCTCTGAACAGATATGACCACATATCCTCACATACCCCAGTCAGTGAGCCACAAACCAGCTCGTTCTAATCCACAGCTGAAAGGCTTGAAATAAATGTCAGTTTCTTGCTATGTCTTAATATTTGTCTCACACTCTTCCAGCATGTTATGATTTGGAGAGTGCTGCTTCTGGATGATAGACCTTGAAAGCTGAGGGCAATTGTTCCCATGGAGAGGCTCATCCTGTGCAATACAATGGCTTAAGAACATGGAGCAGCATAAGGAGCCCACTTAGTGCTGGGGGAAAAATCCTCCCCCAGGAAAGGGAAGGGAGTTAATCTGAGACTTTCTGCTTTGGGGGCTGAAAATGGGCAACACGGATGGGAAATCTGGAGAAAGGGGCCCGTGCTGGGCTACACAAAGAGCACACTGCTTCTCACAACAAGGGGAGAGACTGCACGGAGAGATTTAATGAGTGTGTTGGGCACCAGTGAGTAAAACAGCATCATAAACATCAGTAAACAACAAAGCTCCAGAGTTGGTCTCAATGTGTAGAAGACCAGGCATCAGGAATCTTCTGCCCTCCTACTGGACCAGCCCTGGAAAGGCAGCTGCATAGGCATTGATGCAGCTACATCTATAGATTAATATATTTATATGTAACTAATGTGAGGAGCAGAGATAAGTGCACATTCCCTGAGACACTGCCTTTCTGCTGTGGGAGGTATGAAAGAATAGCTTATGCTTGGCTCCAGAATTACATTCATATAGATATCTCATGGATTTTTTCCAGAAATAACTTATGACGAGATCTCTATATAAAATAAAGTTTTAATTAAAAATGGATTTCCCAATACCACAAGCTAACTATCCTTCAAGTTCACATTTTCCCTGAGAACCTGGATATGCTTTTTTTCAATTTCCATCACTAAAAATACACAGCGTGTTCATTTGTATCATTGATACAAAGACATGACCATCTGCCATCCTCAAGACACCTACAAGAGATTGGTGTTTTTCTAACTAATCTTGGATATGATATATTCATATCACTTTTAATGTCTCTGGGAAGAGACATCGAGAGCTGAGATGCCAGAATTTGAAACGAAAAAGTAGCCTGCACCTATTCCTTTAATAAATTAGAAATTTTGTCTCCTCCAAATTGCAAGTACATTTTGAGTTAATGCAATAGATAATGTTAATCAGACCATCAAGCTGTCATGCTGTTAGTCCTTCCCTTCAGTAAAACATTGAAGGATGTAATGCTATTCATAAACAGAGATACATTTTCAACCAAAAACATGAATTAATTGAATTCCACCAAAATTATTGTCCCTAGTCAATATGAAAACAGTTTCTTATCCACATTTCCTCACCAACATGAAAATAAGGTGAATGATGTCTGAGAGCATCTTATTTATTGCTGATTAAATAGTAATCATTCCCAATAATTTCCCAAGATGTAGATGCCATTTCTTGGGATTGGCTTAAGATTATTATCAGTGAAAGTGCAAGAGTTTGTTTAATTAAAGTTATTTCAAATTCTGATTAAATCATGTCTATTTAGACTAATGTTTATACATCCTAACTCATGATATATGTGGTCTTCTATCTGTTGTTCTAATCTATTAAAGGGTTTGTATTCACAGAGGACAGCTACTGTGAGTGTTCTGCAGGAAAGACAGAGATAAAATGCACATCCTGAAGAAGCCAAAGAGATCTTATGTGAAATCCAAAGAGAAAACCTTATAACACATGTCCAGAGGTATTGGGGAGAAATGTATTTGTCATAAACTCAGCAACAAGCTATATCCTTTTTTCCTGACTAAAGCAAAGGCATTGCTAAGAACAAAAGCTGTCTCCAAACAGGATTTGAAGCAACACAGAACTTTCAGTTTTCAAATAACTCTCGCTAATTTTTTCACATAAAGACATGACAAAATTCACTGGACAAGATAACCACACCTTTATAACTTTTAAACTCCTGAATAATTTTTAAACTTTCATATTAGTTTTAGGCACATTCCAGAAAAACCAACAATGATAATAACCAACATAATTTCTAGTTTTCCAAAACTAACAAAGTAATTGCATTTTTTGCATAAGATTATTTAAAAAAATGCATACTTCCCATACTTCCCATTAATAGAAATTATGTTTTTAGTGTTGTGCAAGCATTTAGCTTTTGATTAGAAAACAGAAGTTGCAAATCCATTAAGTAAATAATTAATCTGTAAATTATTGAACTAGCTTACTTACTTCTTTGCCAAACAACTGCACTGGCAATAATTTTGACATTTCACCTGAGAAGAAGAAGAAAACACCAGGTTTGGTTTTTTTTTATCTTTTCACTCTGATCAAAAGCCACAGAAGAACTTTGTTTCCTGGCCCAGGAGAAGGTAACATGCCAGCAGTGACAGTGGCTATGTCCAGTGCTGGCAGAGCTAAGCCTCTATCAACTATTGTCCCCTCCTTCCCTCACCCAGGAGCAGTAACTCTTGTAACAGCTATGTATGTGTAGTACACATATATTCTATATACAGACACCTAGTTCACGTGCATTATCATGAAATCATAGTGCTAAACTGCAAAAGTTTTCTTCAAAGCATTTCTACTGTGTCCCCTCTTCACAGACTGTTATGCCATTTTTGTTTTTATTAATAGTATGAAAATCTTCACACATTTGGGATTGAAATTTACAAGTAGACAAACTTTCAGCAAGTCCCAGTGCTGGCTGAGGCTACAGAAACACTTATTACGCAGATTCTGGAGTATTCTAAAACGATTCCACAATTTGAATCCATTCTTAAAGATGCTTCAAAAATGTGTATAAATCACATCAGTCCCCTTGGGAAGCAGGAAACCTATCTTTTTTCTCTGCTTGACTTCAGACTGTGCATACTGTGTGGTATCATTATTAGATATCAAGAACAAGTGTGATTTTCTTCCTTGGTGTGAAAAGAACATACAATCACTTAGTCTCCAAACCTACAATACAGGCTAGAGCAGGCACCTTTCTGTTAGGGTAGCTTCAAATCTATAATTTTCATTCATTTCCTGCTGGCATTGTTATTTCTTATCTCCTTTCTGCTCCACCAGTAACATATGAGAGGGTACTAGAAAATAAAATAAATAAATGATAAATAAATAAATAAGCAGACATATGAATGGAGCACTCCTCACTTTAAAAAGATATTAACTTAACCCCAAAATTAAACCTTACCCCAAGTATTTCAGAAACCACCTGCTAATATCCACTACAATGTTTTTTTTCACCATACTCAAATCAACAAAGCTTTGTGTAACTATTCCCTTGACCAAGGTTTTAGTGATGACCATTCTGTCAAACATACTACAGACAGCACAGCAGAGTTACTATTTTCTCTGTTTTTTCATTTATAGTCTTGCTAGTTGCAAGAAAAAAATTATGTAAAATGCCACCCTAAATTCATCTCTAGATTTAGCTCCACGTTTTTAGCAGAGCTACAGATTGACTCAGAATACTTTAAGGACAAATCTTGTCATAAATACCATGTATGAAAACTTCTCCCCCCCTGTTTATCTGCTTGAGAGAGAGAGTGGTTAAGATATTTTTATATTCAATATGAAAACTTTTAATGTATGGCAGTCAGTGTGGTTGTTGACATCAAAACAGTTAACGAATCAGTGGCTAGTTACTAAAAACATGTACCTCTGAACTAGTACCTGAATCTAAAGCACATCACTAATCCCACTGGTTCCAGGATGTTTCCCACCTGGCTGAGCCCCACGTGCAGTGTTCACCCAGCCCTGCAGAGTGCTGTGTGTGGCATCTGACCCCATCCACTGCAGTGATCCAGACTCTGAGAGATAATCAAACAACAGACCTACAAAATGTCTCATTCTGCATTCAAATGACAGGCCAAGAGATGAGGGCTGGCACAATCTCTTCCTAGAATTCTACCTACCAGTTTACCCTTGAAAGTGTCTCAAAATCACTTGTTGCAGTAAGATCCTGACATCCGAAGACCCATGCCCCATTTCTCTATAGCTAATTAGTCCACACATCCTACAAAGCAAAAATATAATTGTCTGTGTGTATAAAGCTATCTGGGGGGAGCCAGTGTATTTGCATATTAAGATAAGGGATATTTTTAAGGACAGACCCCTCCATTACAAATGGGATATCAGGAAGATGACAATTATGAAGAAGGGGTGTACTGCATTATAAACCAACTGCCTTGTACCAGTAACTAATGGCTCTACATGCTGTACAATCCAAAAATATAACTGGCCCTGTCTGTAAAGCTATTTTTGGGAAAAAGAAATCATTAGCATGCTAAAAACAAGTGCCAGTTAGAAAGCAGGGAGTATGACCACTGTGACCATCTGCCTCCTAGATGACTGAGCCATGCTTTTTTTTGAGGGAGGGGGAAGAGAAAAAGAGCCCCCCTCCCCAAATCCTCTCTTTCTTACTGCTGTACAAAATAAAAACAGGGCTCATGGGATTTTATGTATAGGGCATTTGCAGTATTCTGCAGTAGAGGAGGATCTTTCAAAGGAGTCTTCTGTTCAGACTGAAATCCTGATGGGAAGGATCCCTGTCAATGGGAGTACTGTCTCTTTGAATGCTGTTTTGGGTTGGCAGTGCTTCTCTCCTAGGGATGTTCCTTATTTCCACCTACAGAATGGGTTCCACTCAAATACGTGTACAAAGTCCTTTAGTCAGCCAACAGGCTTAACTTTTTCCATCACTAAGCAATAAACATCAGTGAAATAAAGACAGAGGGGAATGGCTCTCTGTGAATAACAGCAATGGGACAGATGCTGCCGCTTATATGATCCCAACCCACTGTGATTAATCAGCTGTGCCAGAAAAACACCCAAGATTTTTTTAATACATTTTGTGTTCAGAAGGCATGAAATGGTTCAAAACCACCTGTATCAAATACACTGATGTTTACATTAACCGATTTTGTCCAAATTTCTTTTGCATTGAGATATTAATGAGAAGAAGGTTCTTCTTCACAACTTTATTACCCTGAGGGAAACCTGCAGCGAAGTTTCCATTAGATAATACCACTTTAAGCAACTTTATTTTCTTGGTACCATATATTCTAGTGGTAAAATAATCCAAATGTGTCAAATAAGTGGACATTGTGAAGAGTCACTAAAAGAATTATAAACTGAAATTAATTAGATCATGTTTTTGGAGATTCTGATGGGACCTGGTAAGAACATGAGTCTTCTCCTGCACACATCTTCTAGTGGAGCAGGTAAGTGGAATAGAATTTATGAACTGTGCACCATTTCTTCTCTGCCTTCATGGGTTTCCCAACACACACTGCTCATGTGAAATAAATTCTGCAGTCTACATTTCGGAATTTTGACTCCTGGTTTTTGATCCACAGGCTTCAATTCATCTTGGGAATGTGCCAGTAAAATCTCTGGTGAAAAGCAAACGAATAAACTTCTTGCAAAAAGGTTTACATGTGTATACAGAGGTAAGTTCCTATCAGTAAATATTATTTCACTAAACCCAAACATCTGTCCTGCTGTGGAGCATAAGTAGCTTTGTTGCCTCACATTTCCTGATCATATTTATTTGCTGTTTGTAATTAAATGTTTTTTACATACCTGTATTCCAGTTTTAATACATTTTAACTAGTTCTTCTAAAATGTCCACAGTGACACTCTAGAATGCCTATAATTAACTCATTCTTTAGTATGCCTTCACATTAAACATAGAACATATTAATTTAATTTCACAGTATTTCAGAAGAGGCATGTACCTTTGAGCTGTTCTTGGAATGCTTTGTTTACTTGAATTTTCTGCCTAACTAAATGGAAACTGATAGACTGAGTCAGCAGGAAAAAGAAAAAAAAGGAAAAAAGAATACAGAAGTGCAGTCAACAAAGATCTTCTTCCAAGAATGTTTACAATCTAAAATATCCCGAAGTAATGATCGGCAAACAAAGGCTACCAGTCTGGACAGTGGAGCTTTCTTTTCAGTCACTATCCCCTCTCTCTTCAACATGCTTACATATACTTGCTTGGTTCCTCACATCAGGAGAAACAGGAGATGAAGTCTGTCCTCAAATTATATTACAATAAATAATTATATTGCAATAACTAAATAATCAACCTGATTTACCAGGACCAATTTTCCAGCTTTCCCACACCATACTTTACTAATACACCAAATTGTAGTATATATTTATTAATAAAAAAGGTATACTATTAACACAGCAATATGTACTAATAAAATGTAGCAGAGTTTTACAAATGATAAAAATTTTGCTGTCACCAGAACTTTGTGGTAATTTTTTTTTCTAAATACACTTTTTATATCTGTTGGAAGGCACCGGAATTTAATGCTTTCCTACTGTGTATTTTTTTTAAATAAGTGCAATTCCCCATCAGTTTTATTTATGACGTTACCAGTAAGTACCCAAGTGCAGCAGTGAAGGCACCTCGTTTGTAGCACCACATGTGACCCAGAGTGCACGCCCTGGGAGCAGCGACTCTGAGCTTCTCCCCTAAAACCTCAGCAGCTGCAGTGACATCACCAACACTCCCTCTTATGTGGCTACCGGGGCACATGACTTTCCTTTCTTTTCTGGTTTCTGTTCTTTTCTGGAAACAGCAGAAATGTTTTGACAAAGTACTGAGGAAAGCCCAGCCTCTGCAGCAGCAACCCAGGAGAGGCTCCTGGTGATGTCAGAATTATTCATCCGAAAGCCCCGCGATCCCTCGCTCGCACAGGCTGCTTTCCGTGAGAGCGCTGAGAGGAGGAAGTGGCTGCAGCGGAATACAGAGAACTCGCTGCTCTTATTCAATAACTCATTTTCTGTTTCCTCTAATTGCAACAGTATCTGTATCTGATACAGCCCCCACAAACAATATTTGGTAGTGTCATCAGTTTCAGCCTCCAGAGCTCATAAACGTTATCAGAGTTCATATCTCTCATAGACATCATGTTCACAAAAATTACTTGCTCTGATATGAAACTCATCTTAAAATTCATGCTTCCTAACAAGCATTAAATCCACCTCTAAAATTTCATTCATCAGACTCTAAAATACAAATACTGTTTTATAGGCCTATTTAAATAAAAAAAATATGCAGGAACTGTAATATTTTTAATTAAGTTTCAAACTGAAAAAAACAAATGTTTATACTAAGCAATTCCAACTTCAGGCTGAAAACTTCATGTGCTCACACTGGTCATAGCAAATCTATGAACTTTACAGTGCATTCTCAAATTACCTTGACTAATTCCAAGCAAATTAGCACAGTCTGCAAGACATAAAAAATTTGAGCAATTAAAAAAAAAAAAACCAACCAAGAACCAAAGAATAATAGCTGACAAAAAAATTCCTCTTTCTTCATACCTTCAACTCACTGCCCCACTGAGAAAACACTATTTGACTCCTAACATGCAATTAAAACAATGTTAAAATTCTCTTCAGTGTTTCTGCAGCATCTGCTTCACTGATTGGTGTCAGCTGAGGTAAAATTTTAGTCTTTATTTTGTAAGATTCTGCAGTGACTAGCAGATGCTTAGCTATTGTCTCAAACAAGCAGAATCTAAGCAGTGAAGACAACCATATCACAAACAACTGTTAGAATAATCACATAAGTATTCAATGCACTGCCTCCTTCTGCATTTCTTAGATCTCACAAACTATAAGGAAAACATGAATTTTGTGATGTAATCCCCCTCCTTCACTTCTACATGGGGAATGTACATAATCTGATAGAATTGTAATAATTTAATGCAATTAGATCCATCAAACAACATGTGGAAATAGGCCCCTCAAATTTAGAAAGACATTTATTTAATCAAGTATCTTAAATTGCAAAGCTTAAAAGGACAATCGCACCCTAACAATTGCCTGACTGTACACAGCCTGCCTGGCCATGAAATGCAGGAAAGTGTGAATTTCTTCTGTTAGAAAGTCTTTTTGCTAGCAAGATTCAGTTTGTCACCACTATTTAGTGGTTACATAACAGAATAAAAGTCAAAATGCTGGAAAAGACTGTTACAACTCTCAGGTCTGATTGGCACTTTTGGCTGAGACAAAGAAATAGCCCAACATGCCAACTTCAGAGGCATGCAGAACCAGGCAGGAACTGTCCCTTCTCCCTGCAGCTCTGCCCGGGCACCTCAGTCCCGGCCCCTAGGAACCCCAAGCTTCAGCTACCAAACTTCTCCTGTCAGAACCTGCCAGTTCTGGAAAACTGGGCCACACTCTGCATTGGTTTTGTAATTTGGATTACAAATGTCTTCTTGGAATCAAACTGAGTGGACCAAGCTCATTAAACCTGTCCTAGACAGCTTCTGAAGCAAGGTCACCAGAGGTGGAGAGTTATGAATTAAGATACACATTCCAAAACTTGACCTATTCCTTCCTTTCTTTTTTATTTTTCTTCTCTCTTTTAAGAGTGTTTTATGCTCATTTATCAAAATGTTTGGTAGCCAAACAGGAAAATAAATTATTAAATAATAGTTAAAAATCAAAGTATTTATTATCTTCAAGTTTTAAAGGAAATAAAGCCTAACAATGGTACCTTGAATTTATTCTCTTCTTCACAGGATATGAAATATGAAGAAAGAATTTATAGCAGGAACTGTCATACTGTCTTCAATGCAGGTCTAAAGAAGATGCAAAGAAAACTCAAAGAAATACCTTTATGACAGCTGATTAAAAAATGGTAATACGTAGATTACCTCTTTGTTAAGAGGAAACACTACATATTCTGGATTAATTTGGAAGCATATGAAATGACCTTGCTGAATTTGTTTCAAGAGTTTCACCAGACCTTCATTCAAATGTTCTGAGATCAGCAGTTATTTTTCTGATTGGCAAGATCTGCATTTTGATCAGAGACCTGCAGAAAGCACCTGTGCATGCCCAGCTGCTGTGAATGCATCCTACTGCAGCCAGGGTTTTGCTATTTATGGCCTGGTGGACATGCAGTCACCATACTGCTAAATGTCATCGTGATTCAGGCAGTCCTGCTGCAAGGAGATGAACTTTGTTAGTGGTCAGGCTGTCATAGGCATTTTAATAAACTCCTTCTTTGGCATCCTTCAGGTATTGAAGTCTCTCTCCTCCAAAGCTTTACTCCAATCACCGAATTAGGGTTGAGACTAAAATCTTATAAAATTAGAAGTGCCATCACACTGATCTCACTCTTGCAGTTTCTATATATCTATACATTTATATAGCTATAAAATCCTTTCCCTGGCTCCTTTGCATTACTCTGCAGTATTACTATTCAAGGCTTCCTAGTGGGAGCTGCTGCTGAATTGTGTGGTGACAGGGTTTGCTTTCATAATCAATTATGAATTCCACTGAAAAAGGCAATCCAATTATTCCCCAGCCCCCAACTATGCCATGCACAAGAGCTTATGAGGCCACACATTCAGTCAGATAAGGGAACTGATCCAGCTTAAAACCGACCTACCAAAGAAAAGAGTTAGCCCTCACTTGGGTGACCCTATGGCCACATACCAATGGAAACGGGAAGAATCTTCCTCTGAGAACAAGAACTTACACTGTCTCAATATCATCATTCCAATTCACCTATGGATTTTCCATTTTCACTTCTCAGAACACAGCCCCTATTTTTACGTAGATTGTGTTCCCTGTTCCTATCCATCCAGCTTTATGAGTCTGCATTTGTCTGTACTGAATGAATAGGTAGATTTGTTTGCACAGTCTGGGGTCACAGAGCAACACAAACTACTCTTCGTGGGTGCCCTGACCAGGTCATGACCTGCCACCCAAACTATTTTTACATCACCCTTAGGTACCCACGACGATTTTATATCAATCATTCACCTGCAGAAATGCAGTCAGACCTCCTACCATCCCCACACAAACATGGTAAAAACTCTCCCATTTACATGATTCCCTATTAACAACTGCTTTTTGATAACTGTCAGTTAAGCAGCACTTAATCCACTTAAGACGGGCTTTGCTGATATTGTAGAGTGTTAATTTTTTATCAATGTCACACAGTAGTAAGTCAGATGCTGTACAAAAGCCTAAGTCTATTACATCTACATACACAATAAAGCCCACCCTGTTATCACCACAATTTTACAACTTGAGCTTCCAAAGCTGCTAAATTCTTTTCCATTTTTTAACATTCCATGTCTAAGTTTTCAACCTTGAACAGTAAGTGATAAAAAGGAAATTAAATAATTTACCAGTTTGAGATTCTAACCAGTAAATTGCTGTGAATTTGTAACTGCACTATCATTTTCATTGTACTACATTGGCCATTTAGGTGAATGATAACCCAGGAGACAGCACCACGCAGGGCTAGCAAACAAGTAAATCATTTAGATTGCACACTGCTTTCAACTGAAAAAGGGACAGTAAATCTGTCCTGCCATTGCCTTCTCTTTTGTTGAATTTTCAGGATGGTGCAGTCTTTTCATTGAAACAAATAAAAAAAAATTCTAGAGATTTAATTTATTGTCTGGGTTTTGCGCATAATGACTGAGGCTGACCAATGCAAGGCAGTGCCCTAGAAGAATAGGCTTAGCCATTTAGGATCGTGCCAGATACAACACATAGCTGGCTTTAAGCAGATGAGGAGAAAATTCCAGTTACAGCATGGCACCATCTAATGGCTTCGGCTTTAACTGCAAGAACTCAAACAGCGTTAAGTGCTGGCCATATAAATTGTTTTTCTTATCATTATTTTGCTCACCCATCTCACTGTGTAGCAAAGCCATATGGAAAAAAAAAAAAAAGAAAACGTAAGTTTAAAATACAAATCTGGGCTGACAACTTACATGGTAGTACCAAACTGCAACCTATTTTTAAACCATGACTGAACAGTTCCAAGAGAAGTATTTTAACTCAAACAAAATTTAGGTATACAAAGAGCATAGTGTTGTCCATACACAGAAATATCAAAATATTGTATTTTCATAGAACCATAAAATGGTTTGGGTTGGAAGGGACCTCAAAGATTATCTAGTTCCAGTCCCACTTCCATGGGCAGGGAACGTTCCAGGATACTCAAAGCTCCCTCCAGCCTGGCCTGGAACATTTTCAGGGATGGGACATCCACAGCTTCTCTGGGCAACCTCTGCCAGGGCCTTGCAACCCTCACAGAAAGGATTTCTACCTAACATCTAATCTGAAGCATATTTAACTGCCTGTTAGATCAGACATCTAACCTAACATCTGACTGTTAGTTTGAAGCCATTTCTCCTTGTCCTGTCACTACAGGCCCTTGTACAAATTCCCTCTCCATCTTTCTTGTGGGCTCCCTTTAGACACTGCAAGGTCACAATTCAGTGACCCCAAAGCCTTTTCTTCTTCAGACTGAATGGTCCCAATTCTCTCAGCCTTTCCTCCCAGCAGAGATGCTCTACACCTCTGTCACCTTGGCAGCCTCCTCTGGACTTGCTTCAACACGTCAATGTCCTTCCTGTGTGAGGGACCCCTAAATTTCTAACTTACTTTTGGATAATTTCTGCTAAGAAAAGGTATGCCTAGATTTTATGTTATTTTACATGGTGGAATTTCACATTTCTCTGAAATTATGCTAAGAATCACATAATTTTGTACAGTACTGTGAAAACTTCTTTTTGATTTGTTTGTCAGCAAGTTCAAGATAAGAGGTAACAAGGACACTTGGGCTGCATTCCCATCTGCTGGTGACTTCCTGTGTTATACTGAGCAGATCAGTATGGCTGCATGAAAATAGTTTTTGTTGCAAGTATGGAAACGCTAATATTAAAATTCCTTGTAAGCATACAATGGATTGTGACTTAATAATCTTTTACATATATCAAGAACTAAAAACATGAATTGTCATGAGAAAAAAAACACTGTTATAGTGATTTCTTTGTACGAGATGCAATGGCCAGCATCTGTGCTCAGAATAGCCACAACACAGGCAGAAATCTTCATTTGAATATT
>VXBU01003961.1:18618-76687 GCA_013400315.1 Bombycilla garrulus
CCGCTCCCTGCTGGGACAGTTCCCTCTGGGGGGGGGTGTGCTCTCTCCAGGCCTGGCCCGTCATGACCCAATCTCCCCCCACTGGACGCTGGGGGAAGACTGGGCCAGGGCAAGGGGCATCGCTCTTCCTTTCCATCCTCCCCACTCCCTGCCGGGACATCTCCCTCAGGAGGGGCTCCCAGCATGGCCCGGCCGGGCCTTTCCCCTCCCGTAGGCCAGTGTGGCCTTGGTGGTGGGAAGCCGGGCCAAGGGCACAGCCCGCAGCTCTGTACCTGTTCAAGGCCAGAAACAAAAGAGAGCAACTCCCGGGCAGTCCTGTGCAAATGTATATCCTACTGAGACGAATTTCACTTTTGATTGGCTCATTTCCCTGTCTGTCTTTAAATTTGGCCCACAATTGGTGTTGCACTGAGCTCATGGGAAATCCACAGGCACACCTCACTTCCAGGGGTGGCTATTTTCCTGCCCACCAAAATGTCAATCAATCTCAAACCAGCACAATCCTTCATTGCTTTATCACACCACCTAGAAACATGCTAATGGGCTTCTCATGGTCCAGATGCTAGTAGACTCATGATAAATCACAAAATTTACAAAAATGTTCATACTGGAGATGAGGAACAAAATTTCTGCTTAATAATGTAGAAAATGTGTTACATTCAAATTTTATCTAAGAAAAATCAGAAGGATTTTCTTATATTGTAAGTTTTTATAGAAATTACTATGAGCTCAATTTATCATTTCAACTGAGTTATGAATTAGCCATAAAAATCCAAGAGATAACTTAGGAAATAATGTATTTCAATAAAACAGAATCTGGATTCAAAATGCTTAAATACTTAATTCTCCTTTAGGATTTATTTCACACTCCCCCCTCCCCCCCTGCCTTTTTTTCTTACCTGAGTGGCCCTCTGTAGTTCAGAATCACAGCAGCTCACAGTAAAATTAGAAATAAGGATGTTGCTTGTTTACTACCAATATAAAAATGATTAATGTTGTTCCCCTTAACCCAAAAGAAATAATTCAGCTGATGATTTCCATACTTATTCTTCACTTATCCCAGAAAGTCTTTCAGCAAAGACTTTTCTAGTGGTCATTTTAGCAGCCTGTATGTGTGGCCCAGCAGCTTTGTCTGTTTCTTTCCATGGTGTGTCTTGTATTTTTAATGCATACATGTAAGCACAGGAGTAGCTGTTTATTTATATGTTTGGGTTGCAAACCCTTGATATTCTGTAGTGTAATATCACCCATGTGTCATGGGGCTTCTTCATCCCTCTTGAATGAAGGCAATGTTTAAACCTCCAGCTTCAATGACACAAAACCAGACCAGGAACACAGATCAGCCTCTGGTAAAACACAAAGCTGTAAGTGACTTCATACAGTTCTCATTATGTATTTCTGTCAAGCCCCTTATTTCTGTGGAAGTCTGAAAAGACATCAGTATAAATTCAATTCACATTAAAGCTTTTAATGGTGATGTATCAGGAATAAAGATTCATATATTGAATGAATATTTTATTTATAAAAATATTTTTTTATTTATGTATTAATATTTTTATTTATAAAGTCAGAGATTTAGGACCTCAAAGGAGTTACAGTCCGGAAGTCCTGTTATATTTTCATGTTCCACCTTTCCTTGATGCAACAATTATCAGATATGTAGATGATTTTGAAATAGGTTGTCTGCTGACAGAAATTACAATCCAAAGAAGCAGCGGTTAAATTTGGCAGGAGTGTTATCTTTGACACTGGGTAATAAGAAAAAAGAGAAAGAGAAAAAAATGTTATTGAAGGCTGAGGAAAACAGAGCTTTTCTGATAAGTTTTTTTTTTTTTTTTCCATCTCTAAGTATCTTCCCTAGAGCATTTTACTGTTACTGTACTTCATTATTTCAGTTGCTTACATTTCGCAGTACAGGTTTAACTCATCCAAAACTAGTATCCAAACAGCTATTTTTAGACATTATTTCCCAGCATTGTTAGCTATTGTTGTAAGTATTTGAGACATATCAGCACAAATAAAGTCTCACTTAGTGCTGACCTTAGTCCTAATTCTTCCACTGTGCAGCTAAACAGGCAGCTGAGGAAGTGGAAAAGTTGGAAAAAAATAAAGATGTTTTGCATGCAGGTGCCCTTTTGTCAGCAGTGGGGTTTTTTAGGACAGCCTCTGTGACATAACCAGTCTCAGCTGACTCTGCCAACTCATCTTTCCAGTCTTTGTGTAGACAGACTCTATTAAAAATGGGATATTTTACCTTACAGCAGGAGTTCAACTATTTGAGGACTTCAGGGTTAAAAACAAGTGATACTCTACGACAAGAATACCTGTACAGAAACTCATACCTCAGAGGGCAAAAAAGCAGCCAAAATGGGGAGGGAATTAATGTAGTCAGAGGGTCAGAAAAAAATCAGATGAGCTGCAACAGATTCTGATGAGAGCATAGTACAAAGATTAGTCCAATTACTAAATAGGAAAAAGGATGAAATTAATGAAGGTTTTAAATTGCTGAATTACTTTAAATCAACTTGTCAGTAAGAGATAAAATAGTCAACAACAGTTTTGGCAATTAAAAAGTAATGAGAATCTTGTAAAGTCATCTATTGAAAAAAAAGTGCCAGAAAAGAAGAACTTATTTAATTGAAATGCATGCAAATGAGCTAGTCAGATAAAGATTTCATTCAGTAATAGTACCATGTACCTACTTCTAAACAAGTGAATACTTTCATGGATGGAAATAACATAACAATACTCATGAGATTAAGCTAAGCGGTCATCTAATTGCCTCCTGAATTACAGCTGATATAAGGTCAAAACAAGACTATATGTTCTGCTGGAAATACATTTACTGATTTTACCTTTAATCTAGTTCAAACGGAGTCAGACACCACATGCACAGGATCCACATATCCAGAACAGAAGGCCACAATATGGATGACTGACCCTATAACCTAGGATTCAGGTCCCTGTGTCCGAGATTTAGTTTCTTGCTCTGTTTAAGCATCTTATAATACAAAGTCAATACAAAAAACATCAAGGATGATGCTGATGATTCCATCCTCCTCAGATGGAAGATGCCTGTATGTCTGATTGCACATCTATCAAGTCTCATTCGGGCATTTAATAGTTTTGTTCTGAGTTTGCAGTGTCTATACAGTGGTTCACAATTCTGGTCAGGGACAGAACGAGTATTAGAGTCAGAAGATGAGTATTTAGTGAACATTTGTAGAGTGATGAAACTGTAATTTCAAATCAAATTAGAATGAGGGAAGTCCCATGAATTTATTTACTTCTGGGGTGAGTATCCTAACCACTGAAGTATTATATAATAAGCAAGGCTTATAACACTGCATCACAGAATTCAATTTAATTAATCAGGTTTACATCGTACCTCATAAATCAATCTTTTTAGGATGATTCAATATCCAAAAGTCTGTTTCCTGCATTGCAAATGTCATCAAGTAAAGATAGGTGCTCATTTGCCAGTTATGAGCATTCATAATACCAAATAATATAAAGTTTTCCAAACACTTTTGCTTTTATGTTGGTATCTCAGACCTGGCAACACATCCAAATTCTAGTCTTCGACAACCTACTTTATCTTTTTAATATTGTTCTGTCTTTCCCTGATGCTTAAAAGTTATTCTAATTCTATAGAGAGCAGTTTAACAATTAATCCCAGTTACTGCATTTGGACATACTTTGTAATGAACTAATTAGAATGCAGCTGTAGCATGACTTTCAGAGATGGATCTGAATGACATCTTTTACATAACATTATTAACTGCTAATACATAGAGATTATTTTTTCCTTAAAAGCACTTCATATTTTGATGCTCAAATGGTTGATAATATGAAAAAAAATCGAGTTTTATGTTTAAATAACCTTTTTCATAGACTTGCTATCAATATGTTTTCCACAAGCAGGACTACATATGGGAGTACAGATATTTATCATCATGCCAAATCATATTCTTGGAAGAGAAACAAAGAAACTTTCAAGAGATGAACACCCTTTAAATATCTTCCATGTCATCCTATTTGGCAGGACCAGACTTGATACAGAATTTTTGTTTTTCTTTACTCTTAAATCTTTTCCTAGTTGTAGTTCTTTGTTTCACCTTGAGGGGAAATTGCTTGTTCCTGCTAGAATAATTTTCTTTACACTTGAGGACCAGATATCTTTATAAGGGATTAATCCTCAAACCCCTGTGGGCTAAGTACATGTAAATGCATTGCCCTATCAGTCATACTTGGCAAATCTGAAGGAAAAAAAGCCAATCCTTGTAAAGGTTTTATGGAAGCAGTAGGTTATAACTTGTACAGCAGCAAAGGAATCAGCAGGAAACACCAAATACTCATGAGTTCCCTCTTCCCTAGGGTGTCTTCCTCAGAAAAGTAATACAGTTAATCCTCTTCTGACTTTGTTTCAAAAAAATTATTCTTTGGGAACAGAACAGAAAAAGAGGGATTTCCAGATGCTATTTATTAAATTATACCTAAGGCTTCGAATTGCCCTTAAATTCCATCACATTATTTTACTTTTTTTTGTTTTGTTTTGGTTTGGTTTTTTTTTGTTGGCAGCATAAGATTTGTTTGGTACTCCATATCCATCCCTGTAGAATATTTCTAAGAAACATAATTGAAAACAGAACCCATATAAATGTTATCAATTATGCTTTATGTCATTTTTTGTTCCTTTCTGCAGTGGATAGAAGACTGTTGTCATCACTATGTGGGTAAGGATCAATATTTTTCCAATAAGGCAAAGAGAAATGATTACATGTTAGTTGAAAAAGGTCAGTAAGCATTATTAGGCAATTTTCTTGAAAATAAAGGTAAAAGTAGGTGGACAAATGATAATTACATCTCAGAATTTTACATTATTTTCTCACTTCTTTTTTCTACATATGTATGTTTACAACTGAAATATTTCTGAGATTTGACTGTCTTTCCCAGTTCAAAACTTAAAAAAGTGAAGGGTGACAGATTATTTGTTTATTAACTTATTTGTTATCACAAATGGTGGTTCTCAGCTGCTACATAGAAAAGTCTTCATTTATATTCTGTTCAAATATACATTTTTAAGACAAGTCTTGAATATTCTGATGAAACAAAGGAGGAGCTTTCAACTCCTTGCACCTCTGTGTGCCATAAATATTTCTTATGTTCTTTGTTCTTACACTAGTAGGTCTAATAATCCAAGTTGTTTCTCCGGGATTTGGTAAATTAGATAAATTATTGGCAATTGTTAAATTATTATTATCCAATATGATTCATTCCTCCAGAAAAGTGTAGGCAGTTAAAATATGTTTTATATTTCATGTTTTCTGACAAATAAGGATGAATAATTGAGACTTGTGCACCAGCACAGCCCATTCTGATAGCCAACAGTTAGTGTTTGTATCAGAATGAGAGGAATCCTTCTGCTATAGATTTTTAGACCAGGAAAAGACCTTAACCATATGCCAAATCTCTTTTTCCCTGATGTTTCAATCAGTTCTGTAACCATTTCATTTGGATTCACTGATCACTACTTACCATTAAATGTAGGTGTTTTCAAAGAACCATGACTAACATATTTCCTGTGGCAGTAGTTTTATCTAACTGTCAACTAGAAAGTTAAATGCTTATATCTGTGGAACAGGCCTTGGCCCACTGAATTGTCTTTAGCAAGGCCTTTGATGTAAAGGCCTTACTAAAGACAAATTGACAAGAGATGGACTGGATAAATACATGATCAGGTGAATAGAAAATTAGCTTGACTGTCAGGCTGAATTAGTAGTGACCAGTAGTGCAAAATTCAACTGGCAGTCAGTTAGTAACAGCATTCCTCAAGGATCTATACTGAAGCCACAAAGTTTATATGTTCATTAATGATCTGAGTGATGCAATAGAGTGGATAGAGTACATGCTCCATGAATTTATGGAGGATAAAAATTGAGAGGAGTAATTGGCACACTGAACAGGAGAGCTGCTATGTGAAGGGACATCAGTAAGCTGGAAAAGTGAGCTGAAAAACTTCATGAACTCCAGCAAAGGTAAATATGAATTTCTCTTCCAGACAAAAAAATCCTTGTCATCCTGTTGGGCAAATAAACTGCAGCTAGCTATGGGATCCCCAGCACAAGAAGGACATGGACTATTGGGGTGAGTACAGAAGTACACCAAGAAATTGAAACGATGGAGCACCTCTCCTGTAAGGAAAGATTACACAAAATGGGTTTGTTCAGCCTGGAAAAGAGAAAGCTTTGAGGTGACCTGATTGCAGCCTTCTGTAGAGGATCAGACATAAGCATGCTTGTGTCAAACATTCTTGCTGCTATGACAGGAAATATGTGGTCAGAGGAGAGGGTCTCACAGAGGTGGCTCTAGGCTGTTCCAAGCCAACTTCCTGCTCCACCTTGAGACTCATACTCAGACCCTCATCTATGTGCTCCCCCCCACTCACTTCCTGGGGAAAAACTGGCTGTGCATATGTAAGCAAAGCAATGTGAAAAATCTAGTGGCATGCAGCAAGTGAACTATAAAGTAGGGTGAAATAGGCTCCCTCCCTCTCCCTTCTCTGTCTCTCTTTCTTTTTTGTTTTCGCCTTGAAAACCCAGCTCCAGACCATCCACATGGCAGGACCAATGCAGGATCTAAAGACTGGTGATATTTTTCGGCTCTTGCTTTGCTTGAGCAAAGCACAGCTATCTCAGTGTGAGACACCAGAAGAATTGCTGGTTCCAAATATTTTGTGGGGGTGTGTGTCATGGAAGAGACAGGTCAGGCCTTGGTCTGGTGAATTGATGCTCTGCTCAGCACACCCTACTCCCACCAGCCGGTATCCCACCCTGTGGCGGTTGCCAGTCCCTGGCACAGAGGAGGCAATGATCCACACCTGCCTCTGGAGCCCCTAACCCAGCTCCTGAGCAGCTACCACACAGGAAGTCTCACCTGGGGGAAGGGCCCAAGAAAGCCAAGGGATATTTAAACTGAAGCATGAGACAAACATGTCATGACCCTACCTTTCCTTGATGTTTTATCAGCTGAGACACTGCTGGAACCAAAGAGTGGCAGCTAAATTTATCCTTTTCTCTATCTTTTCTGTCTTACTCTCTTTCTTATTCTAATTCCCTCTTCTTGGAGTCTTGATTAACTTAAAATTTGGATGGATTTGAAGTTTCCTTAGTGAAATTGTCTAAATTAATGCTTTGTGAAATGTTTTATGTAGGTTGAATGCTGCTCCAAACTTTTGCCAAAGTTCTCTGATTTTCTGAAATTGCCAGTAAAATTCGGGACTGCACTTGGAATACAGCATCAGGTTTTGTGCTGCTATATGCCAGAGAGACTGGATATACTGGAGCAAGTCCATCAAGGGACACACAGATGTTCAAGAAGCTGGAACATATGACATATGAAGCTGAGATACCTGGGCCTCTTCAATGATGAGAAGAATGAGCTGAGGAGGCACTGCGGTCTATAATGGCAGAACAAAAGACAAAGCCAGGAGCTTTGTAAACTGGGAGCTGGGGTAAATGATGAGTTGCAATAGGAGTCACAATATGCAACATTTCAGCTCAGCATAAGGAAATTAAATTTTGTCATGAAGATGGTCAAACACTGGAACAGGTTGCCTGTGTAGTCTCCATCACTACAGAGATTCAAAATACCCCAGTCTGAGCAGAAACCTAGACAATATCTCTGGAGGTCCCTTCCAAGCTACATTGTTCTGTGTCTATGACCTTCATGAATAATTGAAGGAAAACCTGCCAGTGAAATGCAGCAGATTGCTGTTCAGAAAAGACCAAATAAGGCCCCATAATCTGAATGTGTGTTTTTCATGCATAGCATCAATTCCTAGGCCATACACAAAGAAAAGCCAAAGGAGAAGTGAGTCTGGAGTCTCTTTTCCAAAAGCCTCTTTTCCAAAAGAGGCTTGCTTACCTATGGAGTGTATATACCATTATTGGGTGAGGAACAGGGAAAACAACAAAAAAACCACCCAACCCTTTTTACTGATTCCAGCTGTCTCATTGGATTTACTCTTACACCTAAAGGAATGGTACAAAACACTTGGTGAAATTTTTAGTGTCTTAGCAAATGGCTTGGCACTAGCAGTGTTGACAATAGAGGTGAGTACTACTTTGTCTGGATAGTATTTATAAACTCCTTCTTAGCTTTAACCTTGGGGTTACCTCCTTTCTTTTTCCATGTCCCCCGAATTTTGCTTATTCTGAGTCAAACCTTACATCTGTTGCTCATCAGTGACTCTGAATCACTTTGTACATCCAACGTTAGCATATACTTCTCTGTCCATCTGCAACATCTTTGGCTTAACCAAAGTATTTTTCAACATCCAGGAAATCTCCATTCCCTGATTTGACATTATATAAACTATAAACTGCTGCCAAAAAAAGGGGATAGAAAGATCAAACCAGGCAAATGTTTTCTCTCTTTTCCAGACTCATTTGAACCAAAGAGTACCTTTTTCAGTATAGCAGCCAATCTGACGCAAAATGACAAGACTGAGTTACAAACATTTTTGATTTGAAGATGTTTATTTCAATGCCCTCCAATTTGTAAGACTTTTGAGGCTTTTTTTTTAACGAATGAGCGTCTATAGAACTGTGAATATGACTTGGCTAAACAAGAACAGCTGATTGGCAGCTGATAAGCCAGTTAATTTAACCTTGCTATATTCAGCAAATATTGCAGTGTGTTCAAAATGGTAAGGGAAAAAATTATCAGCTGTTAACTTATGCTATCATTTCCCCATATAACAATGTAACTTTCTCATCAACATTGCAAATCTTTTTGCTAATCAAATGAACTTTTCCCTAATGTAAGTCGTGGATGCCCCATCCCTGGAAGTGTTTGAGGCCAGGTTGGACGGGACTTTGAGCAATCTGCTTTAGTGGAAGATGTCCCTTCCCAGAGCAGTGGGGCTGGAACTAGATGATCTTTAAAATCCCTTTCAACACAAGCCAGTCGATGACTCTAGCATAATCTGTCACTTCTCCAAGTGGAGAGGAGTTGGTGAGGAGAGATACTGTGCTGGACCTTGTTCTCACCAGCAAGGAAGAACTGACAAGGAATGTGAAGCTCAAGGGAAAGCTTCTGCGCAGTGACCATGAAATGATGGAGTTTGATATCCTCAGGGCAGTGAGGATGGTCTACAGGAAGCTCAGTACCTGGGACTTTGGGGCAGCAGATTTTAGGCTCTTCAGGGACCTCCTGGAAGGGTATTGTGAAATAGAGCCCTGGAGGGAGGAGTAGACCAAGAAAGCTGGCTGATAATTGACTATCACTGTCTCCAGGATCAGCAGCAATGCAGCCCAGTGAAGGGTATATTGGGAAACATATTCCAGGAGGCCTGCATGGATGAACTAGGATCACCTGGGCAAGTCAAACACACAAAGGAAGCCTAGAGAGGTAGAAGCAAGGACAGGTAGCCTGTGAGGAATACAGAGAGGTTAACCCTGTAAATATTGTGTTTGGTAAGTGGTCTAGCCAGCAGTCACTAAATAATAGACACCAGCCCCTTATGCAATACAGATTTGTGTTTGGATTAGGAGAAATGGTTTTATAGCTGTAATAATGCATATAACAGTTTTTATTAGACCATTTACAGAAATGTTTACACTCAAATTAATAAAGACAACATAAAAAATGCCTTCATTATTATTATTACAAAAATTAAATCACTTCTCTTTGATGTTCTATTCATTCTTCCAACATATACGTCTCTGAGACCTCAGATAAGTTGTGAGAGCTTTTCTCAGATGAGATGGTAGGATACCAATCAGCATCCCGAGGTCTGTGCCAGGATGACTGTGAAAGTTGTAGTATATGTGGTTTATGGCTAGCTGAACTGCCAGAAATATTTTTTTCTTTTCTCTCTATTTCTTTTTTCTTTTTTTTTCCTTTCACCATCCTGACCATCTAGAGATACTTTTCAGGGCAAAGAAATCAAAACACTGATAGCTCAGTAAAAACCTCCCTATCTTCTGCTTGAGGGAGAAAGTAGTTATGAACCTTAAGACAAGTTATAAAAGAGTGAATATAATGCCAAAGGAAAAGGATGCATACCAAAATATTTAGTGCAGCAATCTTCTCTGTTAATCATGCTTTTCTGTAATAATTAGATAATTACACTTTTATAACTCTAATAATACCAATAATTGTTTTGTTTGAATTAGTTAATTACTGTTCAAATTTTATTAATATTAAGCTCTTGCCTTTTGTATGTCCTTGCACCCATAGTAAGATATTTGGTGTAAGATTTACTGGACGTGTCTGAAGACAAGATGTTTCTCAAGGTATATGAATCTCAGTTTCTCATCTCTATCCCTTGTATGTAAATGGCATCAAAATGCCCATATTTACTTTAGGCCTGACTTTGTCTGAGACAACTATATTCAGTAGTCCCTAGGTGCCTGGTTTGAGCTACTCCAGTCTCAAAAAGCAGATGCACATTTTACAGTCAGGCCACCGTTGGATGTAAACAGAAGATATCCAGGGAACAGTGACAGGAACTACAACTTTCTCTTCTCCCACATAAGCAACTTAAAAATACTTCTGGGAGGAAAACTTTATGTCAACTACTCCACTGTTCATCACCCTCTGTCAGTAGGTGGGAACTAATGATGCGGGGAAAGTTTATGGAACAGAAACATTATAGAATGATCTCAATGGTACAATCTATAAGCTGCTGTTGATTAGTAGTCAAAAAGCTTCCAGAACTTTATGTTGCACCTGAATGATCATGAGAGTTTCCTTACACATTTGCTTTCCTCAGCCTTACACGTTTGCTTTCTTGGCTGCATAAGAGCCTGTTTTCAAAAGAATGCATGGAATTCCCTCATCTGAGATACCCTTTATTTTTGTGAATAGAGTTCTATTGTGTGGGAGAGATATCTAGTTATTACTCTTTGGGTAAAGGAGGGTTAATCCTTTGGTTATTTTGACAAAGAATAAGTTCTTTTCCAATCTTAAAAAACATCCTTTTGTTCGTAACACTAACTAGGTGGGTGCACCAACAATGAAACATGAGGGAAAATCCCATTCAGACACACAGTTCACTGACCAAAGGTACTCAAATAACAATAA
This sequence comes from Bombycilla garrulus, assembly GCA_013400315.1. NCBI lineage: Eukaryota > Metazoa > Chordata > Aves > Passeriformes > Bombycillidae > Bombycilla > Bombycilla garrulus. Next base: position 29,710 of record VXBU01003961.1, read on the forward strand.
TGTAATTCAGCTGAAGTTGTTTTTAAAGATCACTGTTTTAAGGCAGGTTACTCTTTAAGGTTCCCTGTGTCATTCTCTGAATGTTACTAAAAATACTTGGCTCTCTACTGATAAGTACTTCTGAAACAATCTTAGTCACAAATAGGATAGGTATCTAATTTTAAAAATACATTTTTTCACATCTGTGTATATCAAATTGATATGAATACCTATGAAATATTTTACAAAAATAATGCTTTTTTTCCAGAAAATTTTTAAATACAGAAATAATTACTTCAGAAGCCTATCTCCTGACAATTGGTTCTGTTTATATTCTTACAAATGAAGATACATATTTAACTTAAAATAATTCTATTTTGGCTTTTAGATTTTCAGGGAATAAAAAGTTTATGTTTTGAATAATTAAAATTAAATAGTCTGATTAAAAAAAATAAAGGAGCAAAAAGAAATAATTAAAATTTTAAAATTAACAAGCGCTACAAAACATAATGAAAAGCAGCCATAAGGTGACACAGTTGTACATAGCGCAACATTCTATGAGGTCAATGAGACTTTGCATATTTCAGAAATTAAATGATGCTACAGATATTCCCAGGCATTAGAACTTATTCATTCAGCTTTGATGGTCTTAGGAGCAGTTTATTTTGGTTATCTGGGCTCCCCACATTGTCATTATTTCTCTGATCACCGCGTGGTCATTGATTTTTTGTTTGTTTGTTTTTTGGAATTTTCACTAGACACCCTAATAATAACATTTAAAGTCAGATGTTGGCTAAATCCTGACAATAAAGTGTAAAATAAACACCCAGTCTAAATATTTTGCCCTGTCTGTTATAAGCCCTAACTGCAGGGCTTATGTTAATAACATTTTCAGCAATACAGGTCTGAATACTCTTGGTGATATAAAGGTAGAAGTGAATACCCAGTTACTTTGTTAAAACTAATACTAAGATTTAGATTAGACAATAAAGGAGAGAAATTGTTTTTAGTACATCCCTGAATATTGTAGGTGGAGAGACAATGAAAAAATTATAATTTTTGGATTAATAATTATTTGATTAAAACACTGGATTATGAATTATCAGGACTACTTCCTTTCTGTAGCTACTTTCAAGGTTTATCTTCCCTGTTGAGATAGTTGTATTGTTAATTGGAATGGTCTATGAACACAAACCACACTTCAAATAAACATGGAGTTTCAACAGAGTTGACTTGCACCTCTAATTGTACTTTAATAACAAAACAAAATTTTAAATTCATAACTGCTTTTCTAATGAAAAAGCCAAACTCAATCCCATCACTTTTGAAAATATAGATGGATTTTCTCATGATCATGATATTTTTTTTCCCCCACTTTTAAGTCAATTTTATTCTGCATTAATTTTTCATTCTGCAATTTAAATCTTTCTGACATACAGAAGCTACAAATGAAAAAACACAGTTTAGTTTCTCTTTGGTATAAGACTCCAACATTGTTCTTGAGAATAGATTCACTTTATTTCTGAAGTTCCATGTAATGACCTTTCCCTGTGAGAAACAATTCTCCACCTTTGGCTAACCAAACATGATGGCTATGATGGTGGGAGGAAAAAATACTGTATGCTTGCTGGAAAACTCAACTACAACCCGAATCATTTGCACAGCTGTGTTTTAGTGATATTTACATCAACTTTTTACTTGCAGCGTCAATTTACTCATTAGTGTTCTGTTCTCCTACTTCAGTGAACAGTCTCACTCTACAGAATTGCTTAATATTGAATAATTCAAGTACATAAACTTCTGGCTTTATTTATTTAATTATTTTTTTTTAAATTGTCATTAATCTACTTTGTCTTTCAAGAAGACTTCACAGTAATTGTATTTTTCATTACAGGAATACTTCTTTTGTTACTTCTGTACTTTAGTCTACTTACATGCTTTCTACTGCTTTATATTGAAATATGTAGAATCACATAGTGGGATTTGCTAGACACTAGACACTAATTATAATTTCATATTGTTGATCAACAGAGTTTAGAAACAGTGAGAAAAAAATAGAAAAAGAAACTTCAAGGCTGTTGTTTCTGTTGGCTACAGAGAAGTTAACTTCTAGGTAGCACAGTTTCACAATAATTCACAGGGCATGCTTGTGCATTCAGGATCACACTTCCTCTACTGAATGATGCTCTCTGCACAAAGCCTATTTGCAGTGCTAATTTACGGTCTGCTGGTTGTAAGACCTAATCATGCAAACTCTTTATGATTGTATTTTCACTGCCTTCCTCAAACAGTGAAACAACCATTAACCCTTGATGGCATAAAGAAAATTGGTGAACTAGGCCTGGGGAACAGTGTAAAGCTTTGTGTAGATATTTTTTACAAGACTATGAAATGGTACTAAGTCACACAATAAACTTAAAAGTCAATTTAGAATGCAATATTTTTCTTTATACTTTCTTTTATACCTTTGAAGATGCAAGAGGCCAAGTCTGTGTGTTTTAATCATGTGAACTGTTTCTTCTCAATATGATTAATAGATGTAGCCAGAATAACATAAGGTTTACTCTCTGAAACCAGAGAGTTTTTTCATTCTCTTAACTTGTTGAAAGTTTAAATACCCTTCAATATCCTATAAATTTAAAAAGAAAATGTGATTTGAAAATTTGTTTTCTATTAGAGCATTAGCATGCTTTTGTACATTGTTTTAAAGATGGAAAAAAGGAGACAATAGACTCAAGACAATTATATTTCTATGAATATAGGAAGAATAAACTTGAACATTGAATGAAGTTACTGAATAAAACCACAGAAATAGAAATTAGAACCTGAAATTTTCGAAACACTGTAATGTTTCAAACTTTTATAGACTTTCTATTTTTTGTATGTCTTCTGCTGCTTCTTCTTTTGAAACCTCAGCTGTTTTGCAAAACTTTGTAAATACCCTCATCTTCAACTGGATGCAGTCAGAATTCATACAAAATTTTGAAAAACAGATTTCTCACAAGTATTCCATGAAACCCTTAGATTACGTAAAATTGGGTAGATGTTTCATAAATTGTAGGTTGTTAATGACCTTAATCTCTCATTATTTCTGTGTGCTGAATGTTGATTCTGTAGCATGTGATCACTTTATTCTGTGTGTTAAGGTTACTCTATGGTGCCGGAAGCTTTGGTGGATTAAAAATAGGAGGAGGAGGAAAATAGTAAATCTTATGTGATCTTTGTGATCCATTGCACAGACATCTGTTATATATGACTGTGCTGCATATCAATGCAAAGTGTGGATCCATTCTATCAGTTACAGGAGAGTAAAATCTAGAAACTATATATTAACTTATTATTAATAGCTGTTTCTCCTTGGTTTACTTGTTTTCCTTCCCAATATAAAACTAGCTCACATTTTGGCTTTTTAACCTCTAATTCAAGTACTGGACATCTTCTGAACTCCATTTGTTCACAGGTGATGAAGGTACAATAAGGAGGTACAAGAATGACAAATACCTGGCGTCTCAGAATAGCAGCTGAATAAAAAATATGCTGTGTACAGTGAGCCAGGACAAGGCTCTAACATGATAATCAGACTGAATAAGGCCAGCTTAAAACCAGTAACAGAGTAAATGGTATGTTAGGATAATAGGGTGCTGACAGGATGGATGCCCTGCAGCTGAATCTCTCTCTTCTTCCTGGAAGATTTTGTAATGGAGAATTAAGCATTGTCTACCTCAGGCTTACTCAGTCACAATGTATTTCTGCAGATGAAGCTGCTGACATGACAAGTAAAGGCACAGGGATAAGTCTTATAAAGCCTTAGTGCTTGCAGGCATGAGTCCCTGCACATTGAGCAGGCAGGGTCAGTGCTGTATCCTCTAGACAGTAACAAATAGAAAAGACTGTGTAGGTATAGAACAATAGTTGATAGAAAAATAAATGAAGCATTATACTGTAGGGTCTAGTGTTACTATGGAGAAATGAGTCCCTTAGGGGTATGCAAGGAAAAGCTTTGATATGCAAACCTGCTAAGTCTTTGGAAAGAATAATGCACTGAAAAAATGTACACAAAAAGGGTCTGGTAGATTCATTACTATACAAGAGCTCACTCACTAATAAGGGGGTTAATAATAAGCAGAACACAAGTAAACGGCAAATAGGAAAAAAACTGCAAAGGTGATACAGTTACACATCTTCTAAAATTTCCTGTTTGTGTTTCACACAGACAAGACAAAAATTGCCCTTTCAAAACAAAATACATTTAAAAGTTTTAGTTCAACAGAATAATATGCCTTTATAAACACGCTTCTATTGCAAAACAGGCAGAATTCTGTGATTCATCCAATCTTAAAAATGAACTTTTATCTATATGCCAGTTAAATAACTGGAAAATTAAAGGCATTTAATAAAAAAAATAGTGAAATAAACAATACAAACATTATTTTACACTAATGCATCTTTATTTCTTGCTAGAAGTAAGTTTACGGTTTTTTTAACGAAGCAGTTCCATGAATACTGGAACTAATGATGTGTGATTTTATGGATTAGCAATTAGCTGGTGATTAGCTTTCTGTCTGAGAAGGTGCAAATTATAATCAAGAGACAATAACTTGTTCTTAATATTAGGATAATTTTGAAAGGTCTCTCTGTGGGTTCTTTGTTGTTCAGTAATGCTTCTGTTTACAAGTTTTCTTTACCATAGTCAGAGAATACTGGCAGTATTTTACTTGGTCTGTACCATTCAGGAAAATATGTAAAATTAAAGTTATAATGCAGAATGTAATTTTTATGTGATTTTATGAAATTTATGGTAGTTTGGAAGTTAGATGCTATCTCCCTTTCTCACATGCAGAGCATAAACTTCAGCTAGAGGCTTTCTTTTTTTGTAGGACAAATGTATTGTCCATGGCCTCCTCTTACTTTAATGGATCTTCACAGACTTTTCACATGCCATATAGACCAGCTAACGATATATTTAGAAGACTGTATACATTCTTTTTTTAATAGAAAAAAAATTACCAGCTAACAATCACTCTTAATATTTCTCTCATGCCTTTCCATGGAGTCTTGTTTTTTTTTTTAAATGTTAGGAAGGACAGTGACCAGAGAGGTGTTCAGCCACCTCCAGGAAAGCAGCGCCTCATAATGCATGATGATAACTCGGGAAGAAAAAAGCCATCACTCCAAGTGACCTTCCTTCCTTCTTCCTTCCTGAGCCTCTATTGCTGGGCACTGCATCATGTGCGCTGGGACTTCCCTTGGTCAGTGGAGGTCAACTGTCCTGCTCTGTCCCTTTTCAGCCTCCTGTGTACCCCCACAGTCCTTGCTGGTGTGGCCAAGAAAAGCCTTGCCACTCTGTAAGCACTCTTCAGAAATAGATGAAACATTCCCATGTTATTTCACTGTTTTGGTCACAGATCCAAAAGAACATCATAGGAACTACTATGAATAAAATTAACTCTATCACAACCAAAACCAGAAGAATTCAAATCTTTGTTAATGTTATTGTAATTTGAGACAAGATTTCTATTATGGTATTTTTTATTTAAGGATTTATATTTTAAGTCTTCTGTTTGGTTTGTGGGTAAAACATTTCTTTATTAAACTGAGATCCATTTTATTTATTAGTCTATTTACACCAATGTTATGATATGAGTATAAATCCAGCTACTTCAAGTGGTCTCTTCACTGTATCCTATTTTGCTCTCACCAAAATTTGAAGTATTAGCATTGAAAAAAACCTCATTTTTCTTACTTCTTTGCTAGAATCTTCTCAGTAAGCTATTCTTCTGAAATATCTGGGAGAACTTTATGTCATCTCTGTTCAGATGCTTGGAGGTGGATCTACTTTACTGTGGTGTGAATCTTGTAGATAATGTCTCGTGTCAATGTCCAGAAAGATCAACTAGGCATATATTTTTGATTTTTTTTTCTGGCTTTTTTTTTAAGAGATTCTGGATTTTACTGGAGAGTTTACGCTATTTTTGTGATAACAAATGCTAAGTAGCATTGTTACTTTTCTATATGGAAGATTACAGCACTTTCAATTGTACCAGAATTTTGTGTAAGCCAGAAATTTGATGGGTATCTGCCCATATCCTTTCGTGTCAGTTAATATCTTGATGAAGGAATAAGCTGTTTTTGTTGTAATATGTACATAATCTAAATAAATTTCAAAGTGTTTAGATATGATTTTATGAACATTAAAATATGTTCCTCAATAATTTTTCTTTTCAGAGATATCAGCATTATCTCTTCACACAAACTGGGGACTCTGCATTTCTTTTATCTCCTTTTCCTTCTTATAAATAATTTTCCTTTATAATTGATTTTTCCTTTAAAACATATTCTTTAAATATATCTATATGAATGAAATTTGAATAAAGTCTAGTATTTCTATGACACTGTGATTGCATCAAAAATTTGAACTTGCTTAGTATGGTATTTTTCACATTGTATATCTCTTTTTTACAGTTCTTGCTTTCCACATGAGGATTATGCTAAAAATATGAATAATATATGCAATCTAATAGCAGCTTCCATGGTAAATTGTCATTGCCTCCAACTATGTTACCTTCAGAATGTGTTAGGCTTGATACGGTTGTCTTCCACAGTTGTACACAAAGTTCCTTTTAATGAGATGTGACATGGACAAAAGTGTTGGTTGTGATTACTGTGCACACTTTTTGGTCTGAAACAGGTATGTCTCAGGCATGTTTCTGAATATTTTATTTTACATTTCACCCTCAACAGTACAAAAAATGTTACCGTTCTGGAAATAATAATCCTTTTATACATAAAAAAGTTTTTAATCAGAGAATAGTGACTCTTCAAACTTGACTTAAGTCAAGGTCATAATTTAGATTTTAATGTGGTTTATGTTTTTTTGGGTTTTCCTGTTTGTCCGGGTTTCTTTCTGTGTTAAAGATTTTTCACTACAATTTTTTATTTACCAGAGACAGAGGGGAGAAAACAGTATTTTTTTATGTTTTAAAATATTTCTTCAGTTTAATTCAATTCTTAGTATTGAAGACAAAAATATCGGTTCTAGAGAGATAACTCGGTATAAAATACTGAGAAAAAAAGTAACACATATTTTATACTTTCCTTTACTTTCTGCATGTCTTTTTTTTTTTTCCCAAAAGAGATTGTGCTAAATTAATTTCAGCATTTTTACTCTATTCATGTGTACATACGTAAGTCCTACATATTGGGCTTCTTGCTGTCCATGTAGTCTAATAAAGTTGGTAAAAGAGGCTTGCTTTTTTTTTTTCAGCACTGCAATACAAACTGCAAACAATGTAAAGGTACAGCATTCACTTTGCAGTGTAAAAAACCATACCAGCATCATGCATAATTCAAAATTATCTACTCTATGAATGATCAGGATATCAAAAAAATCCTAATTGCTCTTCAGTTAGAGTAGGATAAATCCATATTTTTGGCTGATACTTTGTCAAGGGAGTCAGTGTCTAGGAAAAAGAGTTAAACTGAAATTTAAGTGCATTTTGAGAGTAAATTTAGGCAGAAGCCTATATATTTACACTGATCCACATGTAGTTCTGGGTCACATTCTCCTTTGATTTCTCACAAATTCTAGAGAAATAATTATTACTGAAGATCATAATCATTTCTAATGGTGCATTCAAATACCTTCCTGAAGTATCAGGAGTGGAGTGACCAAGGATGTCGTGAGATAAAAATGAAACTTTAAAGTGCACACAAGAGACAGAAATATAAAAAATTGCAGGCAATTTTCACTTGCATTAATCTAAGATGACATCTGCTATTACTGCTGCAGCTCTGCTGTTGGCTGATAAGAGGGTTGCTGTGACCTTATGAGCTAAAGTACACAAGTCAAAGTGGAGCAAGTGTATTGAATATTTTCCAAGTAGGAGTTACTAAAACTTATATACAGAGAAATCTTATTAGCGTTAGAGAACCTATCAACATCTTTGTAGTAAAAATGATCTCTGATGGTCAGTGATGTTTCATTTCAGTGCTTTTGGGTACTTTACACCTTGCTCCAAGTTCTGGGATTTTTTGTTGTTTTTGCTGCTGGATTCAGGGATTTTTTTTTAATCTCAAAGTCAATTTCCTATTATGAGTCTTGTCCCTCTGGAATGAATATGAAAATACTTACCTTTTTTCCCTTTGGAGTGTAATTCCCACAGATAAACATTAGCAATGAATCAGCTATCTATTTGAAATTCTTATTTTCAGAATTTCTCAGATGCTTCTCTTTCTAGGGATGATGCTTATTTCTGACTTAGAAAAGGGAGAATCTGCTTTCAACCAGATGAGAAGCTAGACCTTTGTTATGTGTTTTTTTTTTTCTTTATTTCCTTAAGATGATATATTTATCTATATCTATGTCAGTATCTAGTTTATATCTATATTTATATCTGTTTGTAACCATGTCTGCACAGATGCATGCATGAAAAGGCACAAAGCAAAATTGTGTTTCTATGAAAATATAGGGTTTAAACTTGACGAAGAATTTTCATGACACTGTTGTTTACATAAATATATTAAGTCAATCTCTGTGCATTCATTACTTTCATTCCAATCATAAATAACTTCAAGATTCCAGGATAAACTTGAAAACTTTATCTCTGAACAAGGAACAAAATCCCTACAATTTTTGCAGAGAAATTTCTAAGATCAAAATTTAGTTGCTTGATCATAGGCATTCTGGTGAGAAAATTTACATTTATCTGCATGTTTTGTTTCTCAAATGATGAGCAAAAATATCTAAACAATAGTAGCCAAACAGCTAGTGTGCATAGACTAGCATATATTTTATTGCTTTTGAGGCATCTTTTACTTTCCACTGGACAAGTTCCCTGTTAAACTGGGCCAAACTGTGAGACAATGCAGTTTGTTTTGATATGCCTGATCCCCACCGGTAACTGATGGACTGAAGAGATAATTGAGGAATGAAAAGGGTATTGATATCACGCAGAGCATGGGCTAGATGACATGGTGCTTAGGTAGATGGGGTTTTTTTTACTTATCTGGCTGAGCTAGAAATGCAAATTTAACATGGAGGAAGCTGACTGTACAAGGTGTCCTTTGCCTTCAGAGAAGGTGAAATAAGGAAAGAGCCTCAGTGATAGCTGCTCCTACAGAAGCCTCAGGTTCTCCTGGAGACAAGGACTGCAATGAATTGTTACAGAATTGCTTTTCATTCCTTGCAAAACACTTGTATATCAGTTGTTCCTCTGGTATTTTTTTTTATTTTTAATTTGTAAATACTCTTTAAAAACCCTGTAAAAATGTCTTTAAACTATTTCTCACCAATCATCCATAGGCAAATTGCATGTGTATAGCTTCTGCTGATGTCAGAAGAAAGGATTTAAAAATATACATTTAAGCACATAAAACCTTTTTACTGTCACTTTTAAACCTTGAAAATAATAATTGCACAGGAAAGGCTATCTAGAAAATCAGAAACATATTCACCTCTCAAAACTCCCAGGTTTTCATGAAACTGTCAGAGGCTTTTTGCAAGATAAATCGTCTAGTTCTTTCAATTATTGCACTGAAGAAATTTTCTATTTTCAATTAATTGTGGTGGCACACTATTAATTTTAGAAACTGAAGCACTTCTTGATGTGAGGGAAAAATTAGCTGATGCTTTGAAACAGGATCAAGTATCTGAAGATGACATTGGACCTTAGGGCATTCCAGAAATCCTCTACTAAGACAGCATACATCTGCCTGTATGAAAATAATGAAAAAAATATGTGAAAAATTAGCAGGGAAAAGAAAAAGTTTATGGTTAGGCTGACATGCAACTGGACTTTTGACATATCCAGCATAGGAGAGGCACAGGAGGTAGTAAAATAATTTGCAGGTTCAAAATGGATTTTATTCCCTTCTGACTCATCTATATCTCACTTTCCTAAATTTTTTTAAGTTCATTCTACAATATTTCTGTTATCCCCCTAATTTAGTTCTGAAGTAAGAGATTCAAGGATGTCATCTTTAAGGAAAAGTGTTCAGTGAATAATTTAAAAACTCCAGCTCCTTGGAACGCTTATTTTTCTTTCAGGGTCATGTCAAGAGGAACTGCCCACCTGTCCCTGAACTGAGAGTTAGTCCTAAAAAGTAAGTCAAGCTGTAAAGCACATCCTGGAATAGAAAATCATTTCAGCCTTTTCCCTTTCAAATAAATTAAAAAGGATTTTGTCTGCAGCTGAAAATGTCATTATCATCAAAGTCTTATTCTGACACAGCAGAACAAGATCAATTTCTCAGAGACACTGCAGTAGGCTGGCTGCCGTATGTGATTCTCCTTTCCCCCAAAGCTGCAAGCAACCCTTGACAAATTCACTTTGCTTGCTTGTGAGGGAGGGGAAGTGCAATTGCAGAGCAATATTTAAATGCATTGCTAAAACAGACCCCCAGATTAAAAAAGGAGCCCTTCTCTAGTAATCACTGAGAATGAGGAAAGGAACCTAACTCCCTAAGACATAAGGAATAGAAAAAAAGCAGATGGCAGTAAGAGAGGAGAAAGGAGGGCAACTCCATTTCTTCACATATATGAGCATATTTCTGAATGCATGCACATAAATTCAGATTTCTGTTTGGAGAGTTGGAGGGTGAAATAAAAGAAAAAAATACTCTTTTTTAATGTGTCAATACTTTCAAATATTTCATCAACTTTAAAATATTTGTCTCATATTCGGGACACTGACTTTTTTTCAAGAGATATGAAAGATGTCCAAAGGGAATTATTTTCACCAAATCATTGTGCTTTATTGCATTCCATGAAAAGATTTAAAGTGAAAGATTTTTTTACATTGAAAGTCTGTTTCACGTTTTAGTCTGAATTGTTTATGTATTTAAACTTGGATTTCAGAAATAAATATTTACTTTATGTACCAAGTCTTACTGAAAAATCAACACTTTTAAGTTAAAATTCTCACTATGTCCAGAGAAAAGGTGGCCGTCCTTCCTAAATTCATGTCTAGTAGATGAAAATATAAGGTGGGAAGTTTATTTCTAAATGTTCATATCTCAAAGCTGAGGCTGGGAATATTTCTGGAAGTAACTCAGAGATACAAATGTGGTTCCCTAGAGCCTGTGTAATTCCGTGGTGACACAGGACATGTCTCTGATTTTCTGAATGACCTGAATACATCAGTCTCAGCAGTCCTTCCTGTTTAACTTTCTCTTATGCTAACAGCACAAGCCATAATGAGTCATGCAGTACAATGTTCAACATCCTTGGTCTAATGATCTGCGAATATAAATCTATTTTTTTGGCAAACCTTATGTCAAATAAGAGCCAATTAAGTCAACTGGTAGACTATGGGATGCTGTAATTATGTGTTCATCGTTGAAGGCTGGCAAATTGCCCAAAACTTGTTCTTCAGATTTTACATAGACACATTTATAGAAAGCTTTGTTGATATTGAATATATTAAATTTGAGGTGATGAGCTTGGATTATATAATATGTACTTATTTTTAAAGAGAGCTTTTATTTTTCCCTGTCAAAATTGTCTAAGGTAAATAAAATACATTAAGTGGCATTGAACCATGCTTTTTTCTTTGCTTCTTTTTTTTTTTGGTAGATCTAAACAGTGCTGATAGTCCACTAGCTAATGCTGTATGATGTTAGTCTATGACATGATTTTTCTGAGGTGGAACTCCTTAGCAAAACAAATATTACTGAAGTGGTTCATTGGTTTATTAACATGTAATAAATCAGCAATCAGTGAACTACACGACCAGGATAAATATCAGCAATTTATCAGCTAAACCAAATATTAATAAAAACTGAAAAATTACTGTACACATTTTAATGAATAGTTCGAGAACGTTACTATTTTTTCCCACCAACACACCCACATCCACACCCCATTTACATGCATATCTCCTTTCTCAAAGGCCTTGCAGGTTACAGTGCAAGGTATACACGTGGCTTCTGGTGAAGGCATGGGTGTTTGAGCTTTGTCTGTACCTGTACTGCTCCCTGTGACCTGCAAGTGCACATGCTGGACATCAAGTTTCCCTTGAGGCAAGACACACCTCTGAGGTGATGGTCCCCTGAAGTGCCACCCAACTTGATGGAGTACAGTACCTCAAGGCAGCCTACGGGGAGGCTGCTGTGCCCAGACAGGCTGTAGTTGTGATGTCTAGTGTCAACCAAGGTCTGATTGCTGCTGCTTCCACTGCAAGGTTCCTTCCTTGCCCTCTGTTGAGTATTTTCAAGTTTTCATTAGACTTCTCTTCCAGCGGTTTCCTTCTTTGCTTCAAAAGTCACTTTGTCTCTCATTGGTTACTGTTAAACCCCAGCAAGGGCTGGCTTCCTGTTTAACATGATCAGTTTGGAGTAAACATTCTCTCATATATTCAATTCACATACACTCAGTTTATACTCACTTAAGCAGTGCTGTCCAGGCTGTTTGCTAAGGGTGAGATGTGTAAGCTCAAGACTTAATAGAAATAAGGGTAAACTTTACCCTTATGAGTGATACATAATGGCAATTTAATCATGATTCACTTGACATTTTTGTTTTTATTGTTTGGACTTCTGCAATTCCAGATTTTTGGAGAAGTGTTAATAGATTTAAAAAATAGGCAAAAAAATGCTTGCACAAAAAATGGTGAGTCATTCATATGCTTCAGAATAATTAAAGAGAATTCTGTTACTCAGGGGAAAGGTGTTGATCCTGAGAATGGAAATACTTAGAAATAGATTGGTCATGTTTTCAGAAAAGTAATTTCATCATTTGGCAGGATACATGATTTACCCCACTTACAAATTCTCAAGCATTGACTGTAATTTCTTATATCCAATCTGTTTTAAATTATTAAGATAATATTACACTCTTGGTAGTGACAGTTACACTTTATTATCTCTTGGGCATTCGAATGTTTGATATTATAATGTGTAATTAAGTCTGAAGAATGCATATTTGTTTAATGACATTTATAGCTGCTAAATCTAACTTCCATATAATTTTCTCACTGATAAAACCTACTTAGTAAAAGAATTTTAAAAAGAATTTCTCTGAGTCTTTAATGAGATTGTATCTGAATGAAGACTGCATTTTTTATTTATTAAAAACCAGAGTGATTATTAACAATAATGGATTTTTGGACTTTTTTTCCTGTCTGAAACTGCATTAGTCTCCTTAGTCTTTTACTCTCAGCAGGACTTATTAACTCAAACACAGAACTCTGTTAACATAGCTTCAAGTTTACAGCTGGACAGCTGTAAACAGACATCCTGCATGGACAGAGTAGCTGAGGGAGAACTGATTTGCATCAGACCGAAAAACAATGAAACAAGAAGAAACCAGCCTTTGATCAGCAGTGACCCTGAGCACATTATTATTCTTGAAACTGGAAGACTACAGTTTTTCATTACTTTATAGTATTTTTATGTTTGTATCCAGTCTTTTTGATATTGTTTCATGCTTGATTACAAGAATAAAGTGATTATGCAATGTCATGTTGAGAGAGTTGACATTTTAAAACATTTTCTTCTGAGAAAGTAAATGTAAAGCAGAAATGTTATTTGTAGCTCATAAAACCAGATTTTGTGACCTTCCAGTGTTGAAAGTGCATTCAATGTTGATAGCACAAGCTACAGGTTGATTAATTTTCAACCGATGCATGGGAGTCATTTTTCTTGAAACTCCATTGAAAAGAAACAGGATACTGGGTGCATCAAGGCTTCAGTGGTATATGCTAGAAATGTCACAGCTGACAAAAGACTGCAATTCATAAAAGACTGGAATAAACAGCCTGATACTGTCTGAGAAAGTTATAACTATGGAGCGTACTTCTATGGACAATGCCATTATCTCAATAAATACTAATATAATGAAAATATTTATACCTCCTGTTAAGTTTAGCAATAATAAACTCTTGCAAGTCTGCATATTTCTGCATTAGGATGTTTGTACCATATATATATACACATATCTGTGTATTCACCTATACACACACACAAGCAAATAAGTGTTCTTATTTTAAAAATTTAGAAATGTTTTGGAAAGGTGAACATATTTACAGTAAATTTCTCTGTGTTCCAGTCCAGTTCTTGATTTCACTGTTCTACTGTGATGCAGAGACATGAGGCAGTCTCCAAGTTACTATATTGACTTACTCTTAAAACAGTTACATTCTCTTTAGCTCTAGACAGCTCACAAATCTATGTATTGATAACACATAAGGGATGATGCAGAATAAGTGAAAGTTTTAGCAAATAGACAGGGGATAGCTTGTGGTTTTCACATCTAAACCATGAGACATTTTGACTACTGAATGCAATGCATTACCTGAAAACTATTAAAAAATAATAAATTATTAATGGTTCCATGCCACCTGTTAAACTACTATTTTGAGATTTTTATACAAAGGCTACTGATTTGCAAAAAATTCGCTGCTTCTGTTGCGAAGAGAAACTGCAGTTATAGTTATTCTATCAGCGAGTGCTTTGTACGATGAGTTAATTTAGTGATTAAAATTAATTTGTTTAAATGTTTCAAGTCCAGTTTCAGAAAAATATTTTTCTTTCTGCTGTATGGTCTGAAAATTAATCCAGGCAGAGAACATGAAATCTATAAATAGTTATATTAATGCTGTCTATCATTTATATGTCTGTAAAATCTGTTCCAGCTTGTGGGGAATGGTGCTGTAAGATGCTTTCTCAGGCTGTATTTCTTACCAGTCCTTATGCAAACGGAAAAAGTCCCAGATGTCCACTAATCAGGGCCTAGCTATTCTATTTTCAAATTATCTTTTCAGAAATAATGAGAAGAAAGACAGTCATAACATTTAATAATCTACCTGGAAATGAATATTTGCATATTACATTTTGCTGCATTTTTTCCTACTTACATTCAATATTTCTTCCTTCAGGAAATATCTCATGGTGTCTTTACTATGGAAGCATGGAAATTTTATTTCAGAATGCAAACTTAGTTATGAAACTCTTGTAAATAGGAGGTTTCTCTGCTTATTAATAATGTTTCAATTTATTTAATTGCAATGTGGAAAACCTTTCAGAAATAAAGCAATTTAAAGTTATTTAAATTGGTCTTGTAACATTATCAAATTACAGACAGACTGTAAAAATATACTGTTGCAGGGGTAAATTTCTTGTTTCTGTTGAAAAGTTCTACAAATAACATGAAGGAAGATCAGCTTTCTATACAATGAAGTTGGACAACAAACTTGTAACACTTTCTGTGGAATAAATATACTACAATGAGTTACTGTAGTAAAGATGTCTTCCTGACTCCTCCTATGCAGATTTTCCTTTCAGAATTCTTTCACTTTTTATAAAATTCATACAGAATTAGAGGTTGAAAAGTGGATTTAAAAAAGAATTAATTAACATATTTCTCCCTTCTTATAAATTATTATTAAACATCTGTGAAAGTATTTCTCATCTTTCTTGTGTTTACTTTCTATATGTCATATATATATATGTATTTAATTAGAGATGCTCTTTTTCTGTTTTTGTTTTGGTTTGGTATTTTTGGTAGAAGAGTGCAGAAGTAGAACCATGTGAAACTACGATCAGATCAGACATTAAGTATAATCTGTCTAGACACAGACACTGTGCAGCTTATTTACATAATATACATGAATGTCAGTGCTGAGTTAAATCACATTTATGTTTGTTTAACTGTAACACTACTGGTTATATGATGCTTGCCTCTGCTGCTCTGGGATATTGACATTTATTGGTGGACTGACAGTAAATAGTAACTCCCCAAGTTGCTTTTTGAAGTTGGTGATGTAAGAAATAAACATACAAATTAGTACTCTCTTAGTGGGGCCTGAACTCAGCTGATGGATACAGTAGTATCCAAAAACAGCATTAAAGAATGAAATAAATTGCTTTGAGTATTAACAGTGAAAAACATGAATAGTAATTAGCAGTTAGCATTTGCAGTAGATATTGCATCCACGTGATGCTTCAGAGACTTTAAAAGTCAATCTGCATTTCACACTAGATTAATTATATTTTTATTTCAGGCAATGACATTATTATGCCTGCAGGCAGTCATCAATCATCCTCTGACCTAAACGTCATGGATCACTGCTATTAGGATTTTATTAAATTGGTAAAGAGAAACTTTGAACTTTGAAGGAGATGACATTTTACATGGAGAAGATAATACAAGAAGAAAACATTGTTGCCATCAACAATAAATGAACAGTGAAAATATATTTGAAAATCAGGCAAAACTGATGTAAACAATACAGACTACTGTCTGATTTTTCTAATTTAACTCAAGTTTAATTTTCCATAGTTAACACAAAGCTTTCAAGAATTTAAACATCCTTTAACATTGGATGCTTAAACTATCTATTCTTTTTTAACTTTTATTACAAGTGAACAAGCAGTCTCTTCAGACAACTAAAAGCAACAGCAACTTATTAATTTTGTAACTTTTTGCAAAAAATGTTAACATATTTTGTTAGCTAACTAAATGGTTATAAACTAATTTAAAATTACAGTATTATCATATTCTTACATTATTTTCTGCTTCAAAAAGTGTTTTGATAAAACGTGCATCTAAGTAAAAGATTTAGTACTAGGGTTCTATTGCATGTTTTGTATTTAAAAGAAATTATTAGTATTCTCCTATTGTACAATCCAGAACCAATTAATTTGTATGAGAAAATAAACTTCAGATTTCTTCCTCCTCTTTTCTTACACCATAATAATCCAATAAGAATAAAAAAACAGATATTTTTAAAAGATGCTTCGGAAGGATTGAATGAGCCATCAAAACAAGATCAGTGAAGTGCAGTGAGAGAAGAGAGAGAAAGTAACACATTTTCTACTCTTTTGATTCAAGAAGTCTATCACTGCTTTCAATGAGGCCAAAACCAAAGGAAGGATGACATTAAAAAATAAGTGAATCAATATAAAGTTATTTTTTCCTGCAATCATCATTAATTTTTAATTATTCAAATAAACTCATCACATTTTTTTTCCTTATATGGATCTTTGTCTGAAATTCTATATCTGTTCTATTCCTCTCTTGTACCAAGAGTGATGATGTTCTTTGAACTTTTGGTTGTGACATAATAAATTTTTCTTATTCTATCCTTTCTCAGAAGTATCTGAGCTGCTGAAAAGCAGTCATGAGAAGTAAATGAAAGCATGAAGGAAAGAAGAAATAAAAAAAGGGACCTGTAGACCATATATCCCTACTGTTTCGAGCACAAGTACAATGCATTATTGAAATGAGTCAAATGTGTTTTCCTCTTAATATTAGCATAGGCTTCTTCTATGGCCTTCTCATAGGGAAAAAAAAAAAAAAAAGAAAAAGTTAAATTTATGAAGAATACTGTTGTGTGGTATTAAGACAGCCACATGGTTTCAACTATAAAGCAATTTTGCATTTAGAAGAAATCTAAAGTTTTAAACCATGATTCATTCCAGTTATCTTTAAATCTTCTATTCCCTAAAATGTATCACTACAGCTGTATAGTCAATTATGAATCCTGTGCATCACAAAATGCTCAATAGCCATGAAATATTTAACAGCAGAACTGTTTTTGCAACAAGAGTTCTTAATGGAATTCTGCTGATGTAAGAATAGATGTCTACCATATGAACATCTTCATGTGAACCAGTCACTCTCAGCTCCTTCTATAAATGCCAGAGAGAAAGAAAAATTTCGTGGACATGATCCCAAAGATATTCCTGTCCTTATATCCTTATTTCTATATATTGACTATAAACAGACCCTGAAATAACTAATTTAAATATTTATATCTATGTTTATTTGGATGAATCTCACATTGAATTTATTCTTTGCTGGCCACCTTCTGCAATAGTAACAGTGCTAGATAGTCTTCACAGGGAAAATGCCATTTATTTTATTAGCCTAGAACAGATAAAGGAAGTAGCCAGTTCTGCACTGACTATAACAACTTGAATTCTGAAAAAGTGATTTCTTTGAAAAGGGTTACATCCACTGATGAATGTATTGAGGACAGACAGCACTTTTTCTGACAATGTGGGGGCATAAAGTTGGATTGGAGGTTGAGAGAATGTTTAGTTGAAAAAAAAAAGTCAAGATAATCTCCCAGAATTCTATTTTAAATTTTTTACTGATTTTTTAAGAAAAAAAAAAAGATCAAATTTCCACAGACTAAAGGGTTCTTCTGTAAATCTAGAATATGTTCTAAAGCAAAAGATATAGCTGCAATTTTCCTGTATAAAACTGGGCATAAATGTGGTCAGAGGAAGAATGATTAGCTTTAAACAACAAAACACCAATGGGTAAAAAAATCCTGCTAAACAAAGCAATACAAAACAAGCAATCTCCTCCTCCACTGTTATGATAGTAAGAACTCCAAAGTAACTATACTAAGGATTTGACATTCATCATCAGTTTGCAGTGGGAGCTGGCAATCCCAGGAAGCCACTAGTGCTTGATTCATAGACAGGTAGCTTTGGATATTAAACGATCAGGAGCATCTCTGTGTTGCAGAGCTTTGAGATCATCACTTGCTGTTGCACAAGTGTGTGTTCGGGCACTGAATTGTCCATAATGAGGTTGAACTTTGATATATTAAGACCTTAAAAAGCTTTTTTTGCGTATTTTTAAGAAATTGGTTTGATTTGAGGATCTGTAGGTGGAAATGGTAAATACTGAAAACGAAACACTACAGGATTTCAGTGACTGAAGGAAGAAGGCAGTTTGCAATTTTTATGCCTTTTTCAGGTTAATAATGTTGGCATTATATATTTTAATAACATAAATGTGTTTTATGAGATTTTGTACAACAGGGATGATTTACAAAAATGCAAAAACCAAAATAAATATTTATTTTCACATTTGCATCATTCCTTGAGCACATTCTCCTTTTTTTTTGTTTCTCTAAGTTAAAACTCTGTTAGAGTTCTGTATAGTTTATGTGATCACATATTTCAAAGAGGTATGCAGCTATAATAATGCTAATACAAGCAGAGAAGTGTAATAAGACCAAAAAAAAGAAAAAAAAAACAAAAATCAGAACATGTGCTATGCTATACATATAATTATCAAGACTGAGTGCCATTAATTTGATAATATAATCTATAATATACCTATTACATATGAGATATCAATTGCCTTTCAGAATCATGCTATATTTTCAATAGAAATACATATTTCATGAAGTAGTAATTATTGTTGAAAGGGACCTATTAATGAAATAATTTGCAAATTTTTGAGGTTTGGCTAATTTTGAGGAAAATGCTTTGAATTTTTATGTTTTGGTTTTAAACCGCTAATAACTATGAAAAAGGTTGTGAAAAGTTTGTGAGGTTTTGGGGTTTGGTTTTCTTTTTTCTTTTTTTGAGAATTTAGGCAGCAGAGAAAAATTTTAGATGAGCCTTTTGTTTACATCATAAAAGTGATCAAAATTATGAGACCCAAAAGAGAGATAATTTCAGCATGCTTCATGCTTCTTTGTGAAATAACATCCCTCTTGTAAAATTAAGGTGAATTTAATTCTAATATATATCATAAAAAGGAGATTCCAGGGAGTCTCAATCAAACCACATCTCGTTTTAGCACTCTGTTCAAGATGATTAAATTTCCCATTTTCTGTTCTTGATGGGAGTTGAAAAGGGGAGTTATTTTTATTCCTAGTTCTATCCCCTGCTCATAAAATTATAGATTGCAGATTTTCAAAGAAAGTAAAAAGTCAACTCCCAGATGCACTCACTTCTCAGGAAAAAAAAAATAAATTATTGAAAATGTCAGTTCTGTCTTCTTTCAATTGTAATGATCCAGAGGAAAGAAAAAGAAGTGGTCTAAGATCAGCAGAAATTCTGCTAGGACAAGTCCTATAATATGTTTCAGTGGAAAATATATTGATACGCATCAAAAACCAAAGCAAAAAAAAAAATCTACGAAAAAATAGCATTTCGGCAACTTCTCTAGGCTAAAACTGGCAGTTGAGGACATTGGAAAATCTTTAACAGTGAATATAAAGACATATTTCAGATCATAAAACTGACATCTGTAATAAGCTATAATAGTTTAAAAGCTTAGCTAACACTCAGTGTTTAGTTCCCATTATAGAAGTTTAGGGAAAGAAGAAACTTCTGGCCTTTTCTAGGCAGTGACATTGACAACCAGTCAAAACAAGCTAAACAATATAATTCTGACACTCACATGAGTTTTTTTATCTGAGGGAAGGAGAACGAGAAGACTGGTCCTGACTTTATTTCAAAGTGGTCTTATTACTTGAAAAGCTGTCCACTTAAAATTTTAACTATCTTTAAATGGCAAAGTTGCCATTTCTTCATTTCTCATTGTACTTCAGTATACATTCATGGAGGAATGAGGCATTATATAATTTACCAGGAAGATTTTTTTTTGTCTGTCTGCATTTTTTTAACTTTGAGATGGTGATATAAGTAATTATATACATTCAGTACAAATTAAGAACAAGAAAAGTAAAACTATTTAGTTCCTTATATTTTTTTTAAGGGATGTAGTGTCTAGAAAGTTGATGCACAATACAAAATCAATAGGTTGCCATATAGCTAAAACATTTGGGTCAAACCTGAATGAAATACAGAATTCTCTGAATGAGGTTTGGGATACAAAAGGGGAAAATATTTTATAAAGAATACTGAATGGTAGTGTTTGACCATGCAAAATATAATATTTAAAAAGGATTGAAAAAAAGAAGAAAGTATACTTACAGGAAACATAGTTGGAAATACTGGGTTTAGGGTGATTTGTATTTAGGGATTTCCCCCCCAAAATAAACAAAGCACACCAACAAACAAGTCAACAAAAAGACATCTCAGAAAGATTGAAACCCTCTTAATTACAAAAGCAATATGCAGTAACATGTTCCACTAATTGGAATTCAACAAAGCTTTTACTAATTTTGTACTTTCATTTCTTTCCCAGTAGCAGATTCAATTAAATAAACTGTGACTTCAGACCATTACTACAACACCGGATTGTAGCAGATTCAATTCCAATGCTGCCATTTTTTGTATATTTGTGAGGTTTTTGCTGCTTGTCTGAAATTAGAAGTGTTGAACAATTTTCAAGTTTTAAAATTACTATATTCTGTTTCACTTCATATAATTATATTGACTTAACTTTTGATTACCAAACTTCATTGAATAAATAATTATATGTCTAACTAGAATGAGACAGAATTTAATATTAAACTAAGCATTCAAGTCTTCATAGAAAATCAATTCAATATTCTAAATGAGTTTTGATATTAAATATTGGGTTTTTTCACACCCTGGGCTATATTTTCAATCACATTTAAACATTCACAATATATCAGTAAAATATATTAATGTTAGAGAGAAGGACAGTTGTATCATTGGGAGTATGTAATGGAGTTTGGTGGACTGGAATTAGATAGCAGTGCTTGTAATTTATTTCCATGAACTTCTGAACAGCCTATAGCTCTTTTTTGTTGTTGGTTGGTTATGATGACTGCTTTGTTGTTTTTTTTGTTTTTTTTTTTTAATTCTCCATTCTGATGAAATTTTAATTTATTGTACTTATTAAACAAAATTATTTGGTCTCATCTTACTTTGGCTGTCTAAAATGTGCTTGTGTCTGAAAACCTACTGATTATTTTAATGATCTGCATTTATATATGAGGAGATTTGGGCATTTATGGGTTGTGACTTAGTCCATCCTAAAACAAACTTCTAAGACAGATGAATTGACTTGCATTTCTGGGTAACTACCTCTCTGCACCAAAACCAGGCAGAAAATAGTTGCTTCCAGAAAACAACTTGCCATTTAATGTCACTGTAACAGAAATCATGCTCTCTTCCTTTATCTTCTATAACAAAATCAAATGTTCTACAAATATTTTTGCTAGTATAGAAGATGTTTACGTATTATGGGAAGAAGAGCATGAAAGATTCTGGAATATTATTAAAATGATGTCTAGAGCCCAAGAAAACTATTTAACCTGAGCACTGTTAATATATGTGGAATTACTGAGTCTAAATATTTCTTGCTGCTGCAGGTAAACCACCAGAAATCCAGCTTATGTTGGATTTATTGTTGCTAATAGCTTTCAGTGCTGTATTTTGTTAATTTATTAGTTAGGAACTAATTAATTCATTGAAATTAGAGAATTAACAGAAAGAATTGTTCTGTTTTGTGAAAAGGAATATCATGTAATATGAATAAATCTGATAAATATGAGATTTATCAGATTTATCCTGTTACACATAAAAATATGGGATAAATCTATGTGAACAGAATAGGGATGGACCTGCAAAAAAGAAGATTAAAACCACAACTTAATATCCATCTCTGTCAATGGCAAAAATTATCTTATTACTTTACTCCCAAGTTTAGAAATAGCAGCCAAATAAGGGAGCTATTAGCATACAGCCTCTGGGTCCCACATTGATCACTGGGTTACTTAAGTGTTTAGCCATTCTTATCCTCTCTGATTTTCTCTTTCTATTGTTTTAAATTGAAATTATTTCTCTGTCTCATGGCCAGAATTATGTTTCTGACCTGTAAAACATTAATTAAAACCAATGATCTTCTTTCTTTTTGAAGCATACATTATCTCTTTGATTCACACACATTAGCTCTATTAATTGCAGCAAATATTATGGGCAAGAGTATATGTTATATGATACTTATAAAATGACAGTGTTGTCAAAATTAAACTAAGCTTGACTTTCCTGACAAGTCATGAGGGAAGCTGCCTTTTATGTCTCAACAAGATTCAGAAGTTATATGCATTTTATAGGGTAAGTGGACGCACAAAAGCTATTGCAGTTTATCTGTCTATCTATCTATTTATTTATTTATTTATTCTAATTTTAAATGTTTACAATTATGCATCACTCAATTACTTTCAGGGGTGATGGATTTTGAGCAGCAAAGGACTCTGTGTTTGCAGACTTATAAATTATAGTGGAAAAAACTTGGAAAATTAATTTATTTTTTAACATTACAATCACANCTCCTCAAAGAGAAAAACAGAAGATTTCTCTGTATACTATTTTAGCTGTAGCATGGAAAATACAAACGTGCATTCATTTTATCCTGGGAGGTTGGTTGTTAGTGGCTTGCAATGTATTTATGTGCAGTGACTGGATTCTTTGAAAGAAGATATTTTAGAGAAAATTTAGTGAACTTGTAAAATTCTCTCACTAATGGAATCCATTTACTAGGTTTGTAAACTGATAAAACACCTTGATCCAATAATTTGAATGATGATTAAATGGTTAGTAACTGTAGCATTTATCATGATCAACTTTGTCACCATTATCTTTGTGGAAGCACCTAGGTGAGAGTTCAGCTAAATAAAGTGCTGTGTGTTGTTTACACTTCTAATCTCATCCTAGGGCATTCATCTGGGAACAGCTTCCTGTGTTCATAGGCTGTTTAGGTAACTTCTGAATAAAGTGAGATCAAATGCAAAGAAGAAAGAATTACAACCAAGAGCATCCACGCTTACAGGATTAAGACCTTCCTTCTTTCCAGTACCCACAAATCCTAAATGTTTTACTGCAGTCTGCCTTGGCTCCAACAGGTTCACAGAGCAATATTTGTTTCTGAAACTTAATTCCACATCTAAGAGTGTTATAACTATGGAACATTCAATTTACTGCAAAGTTCAAAGTCATAGATTAAGGAGACTGAATGTGTAGTCATGAGAGAGATGCTAAAAGCCATGCAGGAGATGGAGCTCTGGTCAGACGGAGCTCTGGGTTGTTACAGATCCCAAAGTTTACATCTATTGGAAGAATTCACAGAATCTTTTAGGTTAGAAAAGACCTCCAAGATAATCAAGTCCAACCTTTGACTCACCTCCACCTTATTGACTAGACAATAGCAGTAAGTGCTACATCTAGATGTCCAATCATTTCTTGAACACCTCGAGGGATACTGACTCCAACATCTCCAATGCTTGACAACCTTGTCCTGTCTTTCTATTCTTTCAGAAAATGCACTGAGAAATTAGGAACATAAACTGACCTTGGAAATCTCTCTTCAAGAGCTTCACTCCTAAATTTTGTGTTCAAAACTGCCAACTACTCTTTGATGCTTCTAACATTTTAAAATTCAAGTTCATCAAATGCAAAAAATACCTTAAGACTGACTGTAAATAATTAGCTGACAAGTACTTTCCAAAAACATGTGGGAAAAAAAAAAAGAACTAGTGTTCTCAATCCTGTTTGAGTGAGTACAAGATTACCACAGCAGACTAGATAGATATAGATGTTATGAATATTGACAAAGATATTAACATGGATATTGATGTTCTTATAGATACAGATATAGATAGAAATAGAGATTAAATTTAGCTTTATATGGTTAAATTTCAAACTGCATTTATTTACCCAACTTAAATTTTAATTCAGTCAAAACAAAAAGGTACATGACTGGATAAAATTTAAATAATGAGCCTGTAAAAATATGAGACCTTTTGCAACTCTTTCTGCACTCAGTAATAAGTGTAGATAAATTATAGCTTGAACTATAAATAGTTACAGGCAATCAGACATTAGCAAGGCACCTGACCGTGCTAACTAGTAAAAAATATTAACATTTTATTACTACAAAAGAATATCAAGAATCAACTGAGAGATTGCTAGTATTCTGATGATATTGTGAAGAATAGGTCAACCAACAGTTTCAGTAAAGTATTTCTAAAGCTTAACTCATTAATATATTAAATCATTTCACATTAAACATCAAGGCAGCAGTTTCTATGAAATTTAGTTGTGATTTGCAATTATAGTGGTAGCTTTTCTTTTTTTCAGAATTAGTTTCTGAAAACTTATAGCTTCACTAAATCTATCTGCAGTATAACTGTTCCAATTTTCCTGTATCACAATAAGGCCTAAGCTTTGATAGTTTTTCTTCATTTCTTCTTATTTTTAACATTTACAGTACTTTTTATTAGCTTATCTATTATTATTGTTCATGCTACTCTCTCTGTTTTCATATGACTTCTGTTTACAGAGATGAAATGTAAACTCTACCAATGCAAAGTTTGAAATGCTTTCTTTGTTTTCACAGGTCAGTAAGCAACTCTAATTTATTAGAGACCCAGAACACCTAATTGAAGCATCTAGCTTCAGCATTATCTTGGAATTTTTAGACACTTAATCTTCATAAAGTTTATCCACCACCTGAAAAGGGAAGGTGCCTTTCAATGCCTCCAGAAAACAAAAAACAAACAAAACCCCAACACAAGCAAAGAAACCAACGAAACAAACAAACAAAAGCCCAAAAAGCAAGCAAGCAAGCAACCAACCAACCAACCAACTGACCAAAATAACAGAAAACCTTGTTTGTTTCAATGTAGTATCTGATATGTTTGCTTAAATTTAGCAAATTAGGCCCATGAGTGGAGGGAGGGGGATAAAAAAAAAAGGTTTATAATTATGTGTAAATTTTGTTGACAATAAGATGTCAACTCTGTTGAGCATGGAAGTGTATGGTACCTGTAAAAGTCTTGTTAACTTACACAATTGTAAGGTAAGTAAAATATTCAAATGACCTGTTGGAATCCAGGGGGTTCCTGTGGCATCCCAGAATGACCTGGGCCCTGGCCAGGAGGCTTNGTAGTTGATAGTATAAAAAGACAGCCCGGGCTCGGGGGCGGACAGTGTGCCTCAAACTCCCTTGCTGGGCAAGCTTGCTGCAGGGCAGAAAGAAACTGTATTAGATAAGATAATAAAAACAACCTTGAGTCCGAGAGCCAAAGACTCCAGACTGTTTCTTCAACAAGGTGACTGGAAGGAAAGGACTTTTTACACACTGTGGGATCGCCCAGGACAGGGAAGAATCCCACAATGACCAAGTCTTTGAAGATGATCACCCTAAAATAAGAGAGAATCTTAGCATAAATTTAATTGTGCTGTGGATCAGACTGCTATTCCTTAGATCTGGCTAAACAAGTCCATTTAGGTATTTGAATTTTCACTAGCCAAAATTAAATGCATAAAACCCAGGGGAAAGGTGTAAAACATTGCAAAAATTGAGCCATTTAAAACCATTTGAAGCTATTAAAAATGAATAATGTCATTTAAACAAACCTATTGTGCTTTGAACCTGATTCTGATCTGATCAGCTGCTATGTAAAGAGTAAGTGCATGCTTGTTTTAACTCATATCAATTGTTCTACACTTTACTTTTGTTTAGTTACATTGATTGTGGCATTACATCATTTGGTTCCAATATCTCACAGGCTGCAGTCAGCTATGTTTCTTGATTACAAGCCAAAGGATAAAGTAATTTACTAAGGTTGACAAAAAAGCTGTCAAAGCTATAAATCCTCTATGACTTACTGCCTGTTTGTTTACCTGTTTGTTTTAATCCTGTGTCTGTAGACTACTAACATTCAAGGACTTTTCTATTTGTTCTCCAGCACTGATATTTTAATAGCAATTATTTGGGTTTTCATGTTAGGAAATGAAAGTATAAATTTATATAATTTTCTTCTGGCCTTTTTTAATCTGAGATACAGTTAATTTTCTTTTTTTTTAGTAGCTGGTACAGCGCTGTTTTGGATTCAGTATGAGAATAATGCTGATAACACAGTAAAGTTTTTGTTGTTGCTAAGTCTTGCTTAGTCTAAGTTGTGTAATTTTCAGGCTCCCATGCTCTGTCAGTGAGCAGGGCCAGAAAAGAAGCTGTGGTGCAGAGCATGGCCAGAAAAGCTGACCTGAACTGGCCAAAGGGGTATTCCATACCAGAATGTAATGTTCAGTCTATAAACTGCAGGGAGTTGGCTGGAGGTTGCCAATTGCTGTTTGGAGACTGGCTTGGTATTGATTGTGAGCAATTGTATTGTGCAATCGGTTTTCTTGGGTTTTATTCCTCTCTGACTCTCATTATTATTGCTGTTACTGTTTTTGTTATTATTAGTAGTAATAATAATAAATAATAATGATAGATGTTGTTGTTGTTATATTCTTTTAACTGATTCAAAATATTTAAGTATCTTTATCTCAGCCCATGAAGCTTACATTTTTTCTAATGCTCCTTCCCCAACCCACTGGGGGAAGAAGGGAAGAGGAGTGAGAGAACAGCTGAGTACTAGTTAGGTACCAGCTGGGTTTAAGCCATGGCAGTGCTGGTTGTACCTTTCCTCCATCTCACTAGAGTCAGGGCCCCTCTAGTACTTGTTATAGGAATTTTTACAACAAATATTCAAGCCCTCCTTCCTTCCTTTTTTTTATTTTCCTATATTTTTGGCCCCTATATTTTTTGCTTCCTAAATATCTTGATATTTATGGTTATAACTGGTAAAAAAAAAATAAGACACCAGAGCATAAGAATACTTTTTATAAAATATTACAGCAAAAGATCCCCTTGTGGTAGGATAATTTATAAAAACATTCTTTTTTTTCTAGATTTCTGTGAATCTGTGAAATATTTTCTTTTGAAAGTAATAAGAATATTGTGCAATTCAAATTCAAAATCATGCTAACTCAACCTTTTTAAATTTTAATTTAGTTAAATGTCAGAGCTAGTGTAGTTTCCTTGGAAAACTAATGTATCCAGCAAAAAAAGAAAAAGTACAAAACTTTATACACAAAAGACTGTTATTTTGCTTACTGATTAATTCTGTGGGCTACTGAAAATGTTCTCAAGGAATTTTATCCTCAAGAAATACTTAGGAGGAAAAATTTCTCAGACTTCAATCTTAATAGAAAGATGTGAAAGTGTTTATGGAACCTTCATAATATAATGATGTACCAGCTGATGTAAGTATAAAAGTTACACAAATGCCTTGATCTTAATCACAGAGAAGTGAAAAAGTATGTACTAATACAAGGAAACAAAAAAAACAGATGGTAGAGTGTAACACTTTTTTACTATGTTACAAATCTTCAGTTAAGTACATTTATGGAGATACCTTCAACTACTGCAATTTTTATCTTTTTAGATATTTTGCCAGTATGTGGAAATTGTCCTATGCTATTTTTTCTGTTTGAAGTAGCTTTGGGTAATTTGCTTGTAGATTTGTAAAAGTATTTCAAAATTATTCAGTAAATGAAATTTTCACATAGTGCCTCATATGCCTTATGTCAAATCTATTTTCAGCTTCCATAGCCCTCAGTGTGATTCATCTGAAGTCTCCAATGGCATCTTCTCACACCACAGACATGGTGAGAATGGAACAGACGTGACTATTGAGAAGGCAAACACTGCGTCTGCACAGGCAGCTGCAGCATGACATGCGCTTGTAGTGTTCAGGATGCAGTCTGGCAGGGATACGCTGGCCATACCTCAGAAGCCACGTGGCTGCAAGGGCACTGAGCCTCCTGAGAGATGGGGTTCAGTCCCTGGGACAAACTACACTATGACAGTAGTGCCGTGAATTTTATGGATTGGCACTGGCATATATATGGCCTTCATCTGGCGAGCAAAAGAGATGTCATTTGCCTACACTGTTTAACTGTGTCTTCTCTCTTGCTCTGTGGTGATATTTTACATCTCTTCATATCTGTGTATTGACTGAATTTCTGTATTTTGTGACTGTCAGGACTCTTGCTGTCTAAATGAGATTATATTTCAGTTAAACACATGGTAGATCCAGACCAGAGGTATGGTTGAGGGCTATCAGTGAGCTGAAGAGGTCATCACACAATTTATTTTGGAACAAACTTTTGTTCCGTTTGCTTGCATATACACGTTCATCCAACCCACTAACAATACGTCGTTTAAAAGTTTTAAGGCTTTTCCAGTGAAGAAAAAAAAAACAAAAACCAAGCTAGCAAACTCACAGATGCCCTTTATTCACATTTCCTGACTTTGCTGCTGCATTTATAACAGCCAAGGCAATATATAAATGTCTGTGCTTTAATTGCACGTAGATGGATCCTTATCATCTCATCAAGATGATCTCTCGAATGCATCTCAGAATGCATTTGTGCATGTCACCCAGCTTCTGAGGAGCCCTAGGCAAAAGACTCTCATTTTTTTACCAAGTGACTCAGAATTTCATTAGTAAAGAAAGTTAGAAGATTTAGCAGCTAGTAGCTGTTCTAGACCTCAGGCTAATAATTTTTTTTTCTCAGTTTCTATTGTAATGTGGAATCTGTAACCAGTATGCAAAGCAGGATGAATATTTGGGACACAATCCTCTGAGCAGACACATCTTCATATAATTCTTTGACTGACCTACATATATTCTGATATCAAAATTTTTATAACCCTCACCTCATGACCTCCTTCTGGCTCATTGTATGGGATCTACAATTGCTCCAAAAAGAAATTTCTGTAATTTCAAGAGATACTGTGGCTATCTAATCATTATTATTCCTGGCAGTTTTAGATACGTTTGGACCACTAAGACAAAATACTTGCATTTTCTTGTTCTTTCTTTGTGTCTGCAATGGCTTAGAATACTTGGTTACAATTTGGGGACTCAAAATAAAATGAAAAATAAAATATATACGTGTACAAGGATTATATTCTCTAGATAAGAACATAAAATTTTATTGGTTACTATTGTATGTTATATTTGCTAATTTTTATATTGTGAGCTTTTTACCAGGTCCATTGCTAGTATGTTGTATTTTTTTGTGTAGTCTTGGAGAGGGACTTGTCCAGCATGCAGAGATTTAGATTCAAACTCAGTTTTATGTCTATTTTATTTGATAAATTCAAAAATATTAACTTGGCCTGTTGAATGAGCAAAATATTTTCTGCAGTCTTATTTTCCACAAGATTTAATTTTCGATGTTTTTAATGTATGCCAAAAGCTTTGTATAGAAAAGAGGTATTTGGTTGGGTTTGCTACTTGTTTTGGGTTTTTTAGAAGATTCACAGTCACTGGACATTGAATGTGCTTCCATATAAGTAATTTTTTCTATCTGCTCTCATAGCCTTTATTAACTCTTTATTTATAAATTATTTATATCTCTAAATAAACTTATCTACCTGCCCAACAACTGTTAAGGATCTTCTTTTTTTTGTGTACATGAATAAATCACCATATGATGTTTTTCAAATAAAGAACAGAACGGCATGAATTTACACATTATTTATCATTGATAGATGAAAATAATAATAATAACAAATAATGAGTTAAATATTTTTTGCCATTGAAATGGTTATTTTGAATTGGCTTTTATTTTTTTTATAGACAGATCTGTACATAGGTAATGAAATTTATTTCATCATTGATGAAATTTACCTAAAATTTATACTTTGGAAGTAAAGCTGTTTATTTTTTTTTCTTTTTTTCCAGAATATAATAAGGAACTTACTACTCAGGCATAGGTGCATTTATTCATGTATTCATTTATGTCAATACTGCTAATATAACAGTTCAGAACTAGCCAGACTAACCACACAACAGTGAAAAAATATCTGGTAAAATATAATAATAAAATGGAAATTGACAAAACAGAGATCTGTATTTAGAAAAAAAAGTATACAAATAAGGAGAAAAATAGTATAAACTCTTATTATGATACAACCAGTTCTTCTGTATAAATAAGAGGCCTTAAAAGTAGAATGATGTACATAATAGTAAAATAATTTTAAAGAGAGGTCTAAAATTGCACATTAGTAGGATTATGATACTATCCAAAATTAATTTCTTG
Organism: Bombycilla garrulus; assembly: GCA_013400315.1. NCBI lineage: Eukaryota > Metazoa > Chordata > Aves > Passeriformes > Bombycillidae > Bombycilla > Bombycilla garrulus. Next base: position 60,256 of record VXBU01003961.1, read on the forward strand.
AGTCTTGGGAAAAGCATCATAATATTCTCAAATGGAGAGCATGTTTAATTTGCCAAGGTAGTTTCATGTAAGTACACAAGCAAACTTCACACAATTAGGCGAAATCAAATGAAAGTTTCCTGTCTGTCAATAAAGATTCTGTGATATGAAAGGAAAAATAATGCATATGAGGCATCTGAAAAAGGGTGGGCATTGTTTAGGGAGGAATTTTGGTTGGTTTTATTACTTGTTTTGGGGTTTTCGGTTTTGCCTTGTCCCCAAAAAAGACAACCAAAGCCTCATTAAAATAACAAACAGACTGAAAAGAACAACTTGGACTCAGAAGAAGTGGAGTCATGTTCAGAAATATTTCTCTCTCAGAAAGCTAAATTTCAAAGGCCTGAGAAACTATGGGGAAAAAGCATATAGGAAAGAGTCTGCTTTCTTTACATAAAACAGTTAAATTAACAATGGATCAATAGCTTAATTATTGCAGTGTTTCGTAAATAATCATCAATCTACCTCTGGGTCTGCAAGGTCAAAGAAGACATACTAAATATAGTAATCGCTGTCTTGTCAATGAAAACGAAGCAATGCCTTGCTTCCTCCTTAAAAAANTGAGAATGGCAGAAAAAAAAAAAAAAAAAAAAGCTTTAAATTTTAAGTGTAAACATTTAATTTTAGATGTAAAGGTTTTGAGAGCTGTGGGTTCATATTATGGAGCTGGACAGCTTCACATTTTTGAGGTGTTATTTCCTTCAGGACATTAGATTTTATTACTGATGAGATGAATCCAGATCAAGGGTCATAACCAATAATGTGGACAGACTATTGTTCTGAAATTTTTCTCAATAGAGTATTTAAGAAACCAATATATATACATTTTTTTAAGTTTCTCAAAGACATAAAGCACTGAAGAACTTTTATATCCATAAACGTTCCACTGTACATTTCATATACACTTTAAGGTGTTTTTTGTTATTTAGCATCCTTTATAACAATTCACTTCTAAAATGATATTTTTTTAGGTCTATACCTTTAATTCACCATTGATAAATATTATTTAAATAATAGGACTTTTTATGGACTGTCATCTTGAAAACTATTGTAGTGATACTCCAGACATCATGTCAAAGTGTACTTAATTTTCTTTAACAATGTTTCCTGTTTATCTCTGTAATGCAAATTCATCCCATTAAAAAGAATTTCTTGTAAGCATTTGGAGCAATTAGATGATCACAAGTATTCACTTGTCTATTAAGGACAGCTTTTTAACCTCAGCTCTCATAATCCCAAGTTTAGTAAAATATCGTTCTGCAATATTCTATAAACAATATTTTTTTTCCATTGCTTCAAGGATGTTTTTCTATTTCAAAATAAATATTAATGGCATATTAGTAGCACAACTATATCACATACATTTGAGGGAGATTTGGACTAATGCAGAAAGAAAAGTGTAGCTTTTAAGTACTCATGTTTCACATTTGATCCATTGCGCAATGGGTGAATTTTCTCCTGTGCTAAAGTTGTGGAAGAGAATGCCTTTGAGTTTGTTTAAATGCATTCAAATATCAAAACAAAAAGGTTTCATCTGTTACTAGTAGTCTAGCTAGTGGCTTGCTTGGCAAATATATATGTCTCAAATTAATGATAAGTATGGTTTTGATGAATGAGTTAGAAAGAACAGCAACTGAGCTCTAAAATTATGCTTTCCTCTTTCATGAACTCTTCTACACTCATCACCCTGAGAGAGGTCACCAGTGTTTGAGATTGATATCCATGCTGGTGCAAAGGACTTGTCTCTGAATATTTACTGGATACCATATAGTACCACAATGAACAGTGCTGCTGTGTACCTGCAATAGGTGTATGTATTGGAATGGGCCAGTTTAAAAATGTGTTATATGCCTTCAGTGTAGTGAAGGGTTGTTGAAGATTATGGAGGTGAAAACAGCCAAATGCATCGTAGGAACCTACTGTCATTTCAGATGAGTATTTATTTCATCTCTGTTTTCAGTCCTGGTCTCGCCTTGATGCTTAACTGCTAAACAAGCCAACAATTGTACTAGGAAAAAATCAAGAGATTGAGAAGTATCAGTATTGTGGTCTAAACCAAGCTGGAAATCAAGCTCTATGCAGTCACTCCCCTTCCCCTACCCAAGTTGAGATAAGGAAAAATTTATTGGAAACAGCAATGTGATAAGAAAATGAACAGTAACAGCAACAATAGTATTAACAAATATATACAAACCCAGAGTTATTATATGTAAAATGCTCAGAGTCTGACTGACCCAGTGTGAGCTGCCACGTGCCTCCTGAGACAAAGAAGAAAATGGCAGACAAACCCATCTGCACCCACATTTTCCCCCCAGCCCAAAGGCAAAGAAAGAAACCAACAATGTTGGATAAATTGTTTGCTTTCATGCTCGTTCCCCCAGCCCAAGACAACAAAAAAAAAACAAGTCAGACAAAGCCCACTACTCTATTCACCATTTACTCCCCTGGAAAGAAGGACCAAAAATGACAGTGGTGTATCTGAACATCTCCTTTTTCTTTCACTTGAAGCCACGAGCCCCTCTTCATGGAAGGGAGAGTCCCTTATTTGTGCTCCTACAGCGATGATGTGAATGATGTAGAATAACAACCTGGACACACCTACATGGGTCCATGCTTCACCTCCCACTCCTCCTTGGCCAAAACTAGGACAATCAGCAATCACCAGTCTGTTGAGGGGTGTTCCAGGCGACTCAAATGTACCTTACAACCTGTCTTAAAGAACTTTCAGTTCTGTAGGTGGTGATATGCTTCAAGCCACTGGCTATGCCTGTAAGTTAAACAAAAGTTGATAAACATCTCAAGTCATTCAACCAGTTTGTATCCATGATGCACAGAACTAGCTCCTGCTGTAGCATGCTGACTATGAGTTCTCTCTTCCTTAGGAGAGTATCTATCCCAGTCTGAAGTTTCTATCACTTAAAGTCACCCCTTTGTGAGAAGTTTTTTTCATTTGACAGTGAAATTCAATGAAGAATGTACTGCATGCAAGAAAACAAAGGGTGTTAGTGGCAACATAGCGGTTTAGGGAAGGGAAGGGAAGGGAAATAATAAATAATATAATGTAACTACATAAAAGCAGTTAGCAATCTACATTTAGAGTGGTCACATTTGGAATTGGAACCTTCATGTTAGAAGTGAAAGACACTTTGTTACAGGGTCAAAGGGCATTGGGTATATACAGGGTTTAGGACACATAAATGGTAATATGTGAAAACAAGTATATATTTACTCTAAATTATTAAAGCCATTTTAGATTATCTCTGCATACATATATTGTTTGACAATCATGAATCAAATCCAGGAAAAAATATTTAAGTTCCCATAATTATAACTTCTCTTACCATATGTATATACATTTGTAAATAAGATTTGTCTTATCAGTCATCAGTAGTATAATACTATTTTTTTCTGTCACCAATAGTTCCATTTTGATTCTATACTTTTAGAAATTTATTATTTTAATCTATAGGATACATTAAAAATATGTCGTGAATTACAGGTCCTGAAATAACAAAAAATATACAGATTAGGGAGAACCCCCTTTTTTCATTGTAAAAATCAAGCTCAAATCCACTACAAAATAAAGGACTCTATTATCTTGAAAATGGTTTAGAAATCTTTCAAAAAAGGAAAGAATTTTAAAAACCTGTAAATAAACTTTATTTACCTCAATGAATGAGGATTCAGGTTAATCAACAATAGCCAAATACATTGTATTTTTGTGATGCAGATTTATATATGCATTTGCACATTCATCATGTTCCTTCTACTCTCTTTATCCTTTTCTCATTGTCATTGTTGAATTAGAGCTTACATTCTGAGTGCCAAATGTAAAATATACATTTTCCAAGTGAGCAAGTGGAAACCAGATCCATGGAGTGGCCATGATGGCTGCCTTCCTGCAGTTGTGACTTACAAGATCACAATCCAGTCCGAGTAGAAAGGATTTGTAGGACTCCTACTCACAGTGCAGGACCAAGTAAATTCTTAAGCTACTTCATGTTGTTTATTGGTATGGAAATGAAGCACACAGTTATTCTCCAAAAGTCAATCCTTCTGACAAACTGAGCTCTAGAAAATTCTTCATTTATTTTTAATACATGGAATATGCTATTCTCCTTCTCAGACTACTCTTTCTTACAAGGGCTCACAACTGAAAAATTATAACTTTGTTAGAAACCATTTATGGATGGAGCAGAAAAAAATATTTTGAAGCATGAAATGGAAATGTCAGCTGGAGACTACCAACCATCTCTTAACATTGCTTGTGTTTAAATAGAAAGAGATATTTAGCAATTAGCATGTCACAGTCTGTCATTTTATTTGTGGCTCCATAACTGTACTTTCTGCCCTCAGAGTAGAAGTCGTTAATTCTCTTTTGTTTTACATGTCTCTGTTTACATCAGATACAGTTTGTTATTGTATCAAAGTACTGGAATGCAAATTGATGAGAAATGATATGTGATCATTTCAAATTGATTATAATACATATCACACTAGTTTCACTTTAAAAAAGTAACAGAAGTAGGAGTTCAAATTCACGCTAATCACTTTTATCCAAATGGTTGTCAATTTCTGTATATTAAAGGCTTCTTCAAAACACTCTCATCACATAAAGAATTTTCTGGAAAGTACTCCTTTAAAGTTGTAGTTGTATTTTTTCAATCAATCACTTACAAAATATTTTTTCATCATTAAAGTGTAAATAAGATCTGTAATGCTTTGAATCGCATACTTTTCCAATAAGGAAAGAAACAGCAAACATTACCAGCAATTTTCATGAGTATAAAAGCAGCACCTGAACCTATATTCTGTCTGACCCAAGAGACAAGAGGGGAAGAAGAAAGGGAGAAAAGCCAAGCAAAGGAATGCAAGGCACAGAAGAAAGATGAAGTACTATACTTCTGAACAGAAGGATCTAACACAAATCTTGATGGAAAGTGTGCAGTCAGAATTAATTAGTTTATCATGTCTTGCTTCAAGTGAAAGCAGCAGTCATTTCTGTGTCAGACATCATGCTAGAAAATACTGTCATACTATTCTTAGAATCATTCTTTTTGCTTTCAATTTATGCACTTTTGAAGAGCAGTGGTTAATAGGACATCCTGGGTTTGAGTAAATTAAGATTCAAATTCTTTTTCATTCAATCATTTTCCATGACACTAAGAATTTATTTCAGAGACAGCTATTCTGGAAGACTTCAAAGTTTGATGACAACTTCAGGCTTCTAGAACTAAATTGTAAAATCTCAGCTAGTGGCCAATATTGAGGGTACTTGGGTTTTAGTACCAAGAGATCCCTGGACTGAGTGCTAAGAATGCAGAGTTGTGATTCCCTGGAAGGAAGTTTGACAATTTAAAAATAGATTCCTTCTGTAGTCATCAGGGACCAAGAGAAGAGAAGAATTCAAGTTGTAAACGCGTCTGTTTTCATATATATTTGAGAGTGGCATTTATATTAATTTTGGAGTTTATGTATTTTTTTTTACACTGAAAATGAAGAGAACTTAGGTGTGTTGAAAGCAGGATGGGTCCCACTTCTTTTGCTCAGAATCCATGTAGTATCTCCTTGCACCATACAAACACAAAGATCAAGAATGCATTGAAGACAAAGTGCAGGTTGAAAACAAACCCAAACAAAACAGTTTTCCCATTTTTCACTAGGTATCCTATAGATTACTTAGCAGATTTACTGATAAATATTTTTACACCTCAAATGCTTTTCAGTCTTTTTTTCCTCCCTAGAACAGGTTATTCATCATTACCTTTCACTGCTATAGGGCTTTCAGGCTGACCAAGAAAGGCATTCATCTAAAAGAAATCATAGCATCATAGAATCTTGGGTTTGAGTCGTAAGGGATTTTAAATATCATCTATTTCCAATCCCTCTGCTGTGGGCAAGGACACTTTCCACTAGACCTGGGTACTCATAGCCCCGTCCAGCCCGGTCTTATAAACTTCCAAGGATGGGGCATCCACAACCTCTCTGGAGAGCCTGTTCCAACATAAACCTCACAGTAAAAAATTTCTTCATAATATTGAATCCAAATAATTAATGTATTTTTCTGTTTCTTATGACATTTGGTCAGCTAATTATTTTTTGTGTTTACTTATTTTGAGATTGTGGAAACCCTGTATTTGTTTATGGAAGTTTTAGCAAAGATAATCTGTCTTTCCTCATTCATTTGAAAATTCAAATTTTCCAAAATCTAAGAAGAACTTACTGTAAGAGCGGTCTTATAATTTGATTTTACCAGGCCTGTAAAAGACCTCTTAATGCATTCTCTTTTCTATCACCTGCATATGTTTTTATGAGTATGCAAAGTGAATCCTAAATGTCATCACTGACAAATCTTTGATATCCACTACTAGAATCTTTATACACTGTCAAAAATTTCCTATATGATTTCTTTTTTCATATGGGGCTTTAAGAAAATGGAAGAGACACAACAGAAACTGGAGGACAGCACAGTGATGTGTATTTGATCTACCCTAAACAAATTTATGTCCTCTCTTTATTTTCCACATTCACAAACATTAACTGAACAGAAACCTGATTATAGGTTGGTGTATCTCAGCATGGGCACAAGATAAACTCACATAAACAAGCACATAAACTTCTCAGAACTCCATTCAGCTTTCAGGCATATGGACTGTTTTGCTTTTCTTCATTTGTTATTCATGTATTTTGTGTAGGTGGTCACAAATTTTTATTATTTAGATTGTTTATTTTTTCCTTTCTAATGGATCATCACACATACAAGTTTCAGCCTTAAGTCAAATATTACATTTATTGTCCACTAATAAGTACAAAGAAATACTACTGTAAAGCTAAAAGCCAAGTCTAGCTAATGGCTAGGGATTAAAAAAAAAATCTAACCAGACATAATTTATCATTTGAAACTGTGTTTAAAAGTGCTAGATATTAAATTCATAGCTCAATCAAAAGATTCATTATGAACAGTAGAAAGTATTCTTCTTCTCCAAAATACAGGTCAATAGTGATATTCCTTAGCACAGGGATAAAACATTTATATAATAAAAAATTCATGCATGTTAATATCTCATTATTGCAATTAAGCATAACATTGTAGAACAACAATAAAATTGTTGAATAATTGAATGAATCAGTCCACAAAGATGTATCAGATAGCAATGCTTGGAGACAAGTGATTATTACTGGATGCAGTGTCTCTTGAATGAAGAATTTAGCTACTAATGGTCATTACCATCCATTTTGAATTATATGCACCACTTCAAATACCCAACAGATAAGCTGGTTAAATATGACATTTTAAAAAACCCACCACTTTACCTAAATTCAGCATAGATTTTTTTTTTTCCCATGGGAAATAAGTAAATTATATTTTTGACAGGCAAAACTGTCCTCCCTCTGATTTAGAATGCCAATGAAAACAGCTTAAATATGAATATGTCAAAGCCAAGGAGGAAAAAAAAAACATTATTTAACAGAACTGTAGATAATTTTGCCTTTACAAACAACTTGTGAGTATACCAGAAAGCATACCCTCCAGTAATTTTGTCAAAAAGGCCTAAAACAAATGGACTGTGTTTGCTGACATTTTCCAGATTAAATGAATTGGTTCTGTATACACCTGATTACAGTATGTGTACATACATAGAAAAACTTGATGAAAAATTATTTTCCCTCTTTTTTTTCTTTGGATTGGAAACACTTGGCTGAACAAGAGGTGGTGCCTGATTGTTTTATAAAATTTAAACTTAATAAGTTATTTTGGTCTTCCCATTGAAATAAGGTGGTGAACAACCTCTTTAGAGTGGGTTATCACATATAATGTCAAAACAAATAGATAAGGCACAGTCAAACACTGATTTTTCAAATTAGCTCTTAGGAATTACTTTCTGAAGTGTGAAGATTTCCTGCAAAACAGAAATCATTTTAACTCTCCTGTAGGTCTGAAAAATTAGAGCGAGTTAGTCTCCTCCTTTGGTGCTAAATAGGTATTTGAGAAGAGCAAGCTCTTACATCCAGGTTGAAATCTTCTTAGGTGATGGTTTTGTTGCATTTCACTTAATTCTTTGAAGGCATTTGTTCTGTTTCCTTTAATTTCTTTGACTTCTGTTCTCTAATAAATAGAGTCATCTGGTCAGGCTACAGACAATATATTATTACAAGAAAATTAGTACAAATAAATTTCTGAATGTATAACTTTAAAATTTTTCATTTGAAGTCATATTATCTTAGGTTGAATGCCACTTCTTATGTCTGAATTGTATAACTTCACCTATATTTTTTGGTTACTAAAGCCTAAGCCTCTCAAGAATTATTTCAAATGAAAGACAATATTTTATGACAATGTTACAGAAACAAAATCATCAGTAAGTAAAATCTAGTACAGCTGTAATAATGTTTAATTATAATATCTTCATGTGAAATGTATTACAGTTATGACAAAGAAATTTCTTAGTGTTCCTGGACATTGCATTCTGTTAATATTTCAAGGAATGCACATGTACCACTTTTAGAGCCATTATAATTCCTAAAATTTAAATAAACTCCACATAAGCAGAATCCAAGTTTTTATTTTGAAAACAGAATAGAATAACATTAATCATCACATATAAAATATAGTTACTTGCTTCAAGAACTACTGACATAATTTTTCTGTTTGGGATTTTTTGTTTAAAGGTGGAAGAACATATTGTCAGTTATGAAATTAAATCAATTATGTTATGGAAATAAAACTTAGTGTAAAAAACCCAATTTTTGCTCTACCACTTAGCTTAGAGACCTTGTCTATGAACCATTCAAAAAGATCAGAAGGTAATTTCCAGCTCACAAGAAAGCTCCCTAACCTCCAGATCATAAGGAAGATGGGAGAAAGAAGGAGAAGCATCATATTTCACCTGGCCGTTATAGAGATGATCAAAAAATGGAGACTTAATAACATTCATGGAAACAAAATAGATTTGAAAAAGAGAGTTTTTTCTCTTTTAGTGGTGATCAACTTGCAGAGAAGAATTTCATACCTATATGACTTCCTGTTTATTTGAATTTTGCAGAGAGCAACCAAATCAAATCCTTAAATTTTGCAGTTTGACAGAGTAATTATTGTGAATTTTTTTTATTTTCCTGCTCCCACACCCTCTGCCCTCACATCCCCTAACCCCCCTACTCCAGCCCCCAGCCAGCCTTAAGTAAGTAACAGAAAAACAAGTTAACTATAAAACTCTCTACACAAGGATGAAACATGCAGGGACAAGAACAATGCTGCAACAAAAGAAACTATTTTTTAACACTGTGTCAGATACAGAAATTTTAAAACTGAGAGCTAAATTCTTTGAAATTATGGAAATTTGGATTCCTGCAGGACATTGCTTCAGCTGACTTCATGGATCATCCTAAACCTTGCAAAATCAATGGGTTTTCAGCTGAGTTCAAAGACATTAGGTTATCTTCTTGGAACTTCAAAGACTATGAAGTGTCATAGCCCCAAGCAAAGAAATATTACTAAGAAATATTAATAGTGTGATTATATATATAAAATACCATGTCATGTTAGCACACTTAAAACATAGTGGATAAAGTACTGGTGCTACTTCACCCATATTTTAAGTTAACTAACAAGGAACCAGAGCACATTATCTAGATCAGGAAACTCACCAGAAAACTGACTAGATCAGCACAGGCTTTGGACTATGACCCACTCCTACTGTTATATCGGTACCAAAAATATTTCAAGAGGAAGTCCAAGGTCACTCAAGTGAAATTTCAGGGCTCCAGGAGGAATATTTTTTTTAAAAAATAAATAATTGTAAGTTGTTAATGACATGAGAAAAATGCTGACAAATTTAGCACCTGCAAGTAGCTAAACATCTGGATAGTTAGGATTTTATAATTAAACAGCTTTTTTATTTACCTTCCCTTTGTTCTTAATGGCATAGAACATGAAAATTAAAGCAGTCATATTTTATAGATTCACATATCTTTTATAAGAGTTCATAGCTTTAATTTCTTGATTTCTGCTTGCTTCTGTTTTCAAATGGACACATTCTATCTCTCAAATTCTTTTTCAGTTGAAATAATTTTAATTTCCTTCTGGATATCAGATACTTGCATTATTATTTAATAAAAATCACTAATAATTTAGCTTGTAAGTTGCAGGAAAAGAAAAAAAAGCTCAATTTACTCAGTTTGAAAGAAATCAGGATAGAAGTGATCTATCAATTTATTAACAATATTAAATTAATCAGCAGTCATAGAACTACACATTCAGGATCAATATCCTAAAACCTTTCAACACCTCATTGTAGAATTTCTAATCCCCTATTCAGAATCACACAACAAACCCAGTTCTCCCTGGGGTAGATGTGAGTGCTGTTCTTTGTGCATCCCTGGTGATCTCTACTCCCCCTCTAAAGTACTCATCAGCGTGACAGAAACCCATGGGGTCAGACATGTACACCTGAAATGTGGGTCCCCATAACACCCTACTAGCTGAAGTGCAGCTGCTCACTGCAGCTTTCAGGAAAGCTGCTGTGCCAAACCTGGACAGGAGCTGAAGTGTCAGAGGGTGATTTCTGGCAGCGTCAAAACAGGTTTGACTGCTGCTCAGATACCCTCTTTGAGGGTCTCCTGTGTGTTTCAGAAATAAAGCCTGAAAATATGTGTGAAATACTAGGATCTCTGAGTGACTCCAATAACCTCTGTTTTGGCAGCGATTTTGTCCCTCAAGTCCTTATTTCTCCTCATTGATTGTTAGAGAATTCCGGTTGATTAGCACGAGTTTTGATCAAACAAATCCTACTAGCATAAATTTTCCTATAGTGTTTTTGCGCTTTAGAAGGACAAGACTTTGAAGTTTCAGATCTCTTCTAAATACCCAGCCAGAGTGGGAATAGAAACAATACCCCATGGAGCACTGTGTGTTACACGGTAAGTAGAGGAGAGAGATTTTTAAACACGTTGTTTCTGTTGTGATGAAAAAATCCTTGTCACTTTTTAAATATAATAAGATAATGTTTATATTGCAAAATCTTTCTCCTTCATCTGGCTATTCTGAATTTTCATTTAAAAACATAAAGCTGTTAGGTTAATAAGACCAAATTTCTGCCCTAATTCTGAAAGATACATTTTGTCATTGACTTTTATCACATCTTCTTCCCCAGCAAAACAAAATCATGATCCAAAGTTTGAGCAATACTGGCTACATTTGTGCCTGTGAAAGTGATTACTTTTCCCCAGGTGAAACAGTGCAGAGGAGCTACATCCTGTAGAGTGTAGATCCTATGAGCTATGAAGTCAACATATCTCTATGACTCAGAAATTAAAGTGAGTTCTCTGGTGTCCTAAAAAATAAATCTTTATTTTATATGAAGCTATGGACTTTGATTCTTCATGTTCTGTTAGAGGTTATGTATTTAATAGAGCCAGGACAGTTCTGGATTGGCTATGTTGCGGTGTATAAGGAACTGATCCTACAGAGCCCTGCTTATGCACTGACCTGAATCCTGACAGGGATCTTACACTTATCTTGGATCCTGTACACCTTGGCCTGGCAACCTGCTGCCAGCAGCTGACTGATCCTACTTGCTAGCACCAGACCTGTTCTGCTCTTGTTGTTCAGGAACATCTGTGGATCTATGTCTGTCACTGAGGGCATTGCCCTGCCCTTGGCTCCCAGCTCTCCATCCCTTCAGGAGCAGCCCACTATTTCTGCTCCATGACTATCTGTCATGAAAGGATTTGCAAGTCTGAAGGTTGCACTGTGAAGACAGATGACAACCAGTGTTTACTAGAATATCTTATAACAATAAGCTGTTATTCTTTTTATTGAGCTGCTGTAGTTTATAGAAATAACTTTACACAGTTACTCTACTTCACAGCTCAGACCTCCTCACTCTTAGAAGTGTGTCTGGATCATCATCTGAGGAGCCTACCCAAAGAATTTACTCAGGTGACAAGGGTCACAAAAATGTGCCACTAGTTTCTTACTAGGTGGTTGGAAAATACCTCTATGAGTCCTATGTTTTAACAGACATAAGTATATGGAACCTGTGATCTCTGTCTACAGAGGCAGCATGTAGAGCTGTTGCCTCTTGGATGTGGTTAGATACATAGAACATTTTGCTGAAGCAGATGTTAGTGTCCTTGAACACATTCAGGCGTTTCTGTCACTCTGTCAGTCCTTTCAGCTTCAAAAAGATTGACAGTTTCTGGAGCTATTCAGTTCCTAGGACACTTTCAGAAATCACCCTTCAGCAATTTTTTTTTCCCCTCAGCCTGCTCTTTTTTGGTAACTGTTTCTCTGTGTGCATACAGAAGCAGACAGATTTTCATCTAATGGACCTAGCTAACAAAAGTGTTCTTCAGTATATGGATACATGATATCAGTGCCTGTGCAACAGACATGCAATGATAATAATGAAAATAAAAATGGAAAGAAAAGCTAAACATCTTGGACATGTCTGATTATCAAAAAAAGCATCTTTGTATCTAGCATACTGCTTTTGTTGTTTTGGGGGTTTTTTTCAGGTATTTGAATTAAAAGAGAATATTATTCTTATAAAGCTTGAAAGGTCAGAGACAGACTCGATGCTTCAATGCTTTTCTGACAAATATGACCTCCTCAGGGCAGGATTTAACTTTCAGAAAATACTTGCATTCTTTATTAGTAAAATCATCATTCTTTTTACACTGTTTGTGGTCCATCCCTTTCATCTCACCGTTTGTTGATTTCTTTTCCTAAGCTGCTCTGATATTCTCCATTTCCTGCCCAGCCATGAGAAAAATAGATTAGACAAAGCTTTCAGTGTAGGACCTTGAGTATTTCTTTTATTCCCAACTTTGTTGTCATGCCTAGCTGAGCTACTGTTTCAGCATCATTAAGACTGAATATAAGTGGATATATGATACAGTAATGAACAAATGAAATGTTTCTTCCTGGGAGGTGTAAAGCTTTATCATATAATATATTTTGGAAATATCTGTATTACTTAAGACATACTTTTCCATTATATATTTATAGAAGTAGAATTTGTTGAAGAAAAATAAATTCTAAATCAAAATTAAATAAATCCCTTCAAAAATTAACTAACAGACTGGGCAAATGTCCCTCCACCCCCTGCAAAGAAAGGGAGTTTTTTGTGGTTGTTTTAACTTTTAGTGCTCATGTTATTACCATACTGTTTTCTTCTCTGTATCATGAGAATGAGAACCATATAAATAAGGTAAGAGAAGTGTCAGAAATATAATTTTGTTCCTATAGACAACATAGTGAGCATACAGAAAATAGAATTACTGTTAAGAATCCTATTCCATTAAATTAATGGAATTAATTTTTAAATTAATTAATTTTTTCCCCACTCTATTCTTTCCACAGCTGAAAGTCAGACCTGTCTATTATTTTGCAATACCCAGAAATAATACTTTTATTGCAACAATTTTCCTGATAGACAGCTAAACGTTTTCCACATTGTTTTTCATCCTGGATAATTTGATCACTGTAGGGCATGTTTTGCATAATTTTATGAGAATGGAACACAGAAATTTACAGGAACAAAATAGTCTTGACTGAAAAAATTCTTAAAAAGAAATAAGAGTAAAAAGCATTCCCTGACTGTTTATCAAAGGACAGTGAAGCAAATTGAGAGGGAACAATTTATGCACTTTGATGCATATTCCTTCCTCGGATGCTTTTGGTCACACTGAGGTGAGACTGAGTCAGTGCCCACAGCTTACTCAGTTTTATGTGGCAGGTAGAACATAGCAGGGGGTGAAATGAATTCATCTTTCTGTCTTCAAGTGAACTAAAAGCAATTTTATTCTTCCCATGTGGTCACTTGAGGTGCTTGTCATGTTCAAGCTAATGATATCAGGCACCCTCAGGTTGTTTAAGTATTCATGAAGTAATTAAATTCTCATTAACATATAAATAAAAGAAAACTGAAAACAGGTTCAGGAGGCACCTAACATCTGTTCTAATGCTTTTAAGTATTAAAACGGGCCACATACAGAAGGAAAAGTGCATTCTGTCCAGGCAAGTATTTTGCATAGATTATTTATAGAAACTGTAATTAAACTGATTTGGCATATTAAGTAAAATTAACAGCAAAGCATTATTTAGATAGTTCAGTGTCTCTGACACTTAAATAAACAATTTAAAATAGGTTATACAGAAGTAAAATTAAGTTTTATTTGGTCTGAGATCCAGATAAAATAAACAATTGAAAATTTATTCCTTTAGAATTAGAGAAATATAAAATCTCACACTGCAGGCATACTTCTAGCAGTTCTTCCCTGTGCTCTATACCATGTCATTGCAGTTTTCTGTATGATAGAAATAGCTAATAAAATTAAATAATCTTGAACCATAGTTTGAGATTGATAGGCTGAAAAATAGCAAAAGAGACAGGAAAATGTGATAGAAGAATTTTCAGAATGTGTTAAAATAACCATTTAGTCAAACAGAGACAGCTCTGGAAGAATGCATTTCTGAGAAGTAAATCTTTCAAATATGTCTTTCAGTGTAAATATACTGAACTGATTGTGTTCTTTTCTGTTTTTAACAACTTCTGTCTTGTTTTTTATCCTAATCTATATTATAAATTTATTCTGTACCAGTCTAATTTCATTGTGGTCTTATTGACTTAGCACAAAGTACATAAGATACAAACATATATTGTCCTTACTTTTAACAGAGTGGAATGTATAACCAGAGAAATTTAACATTTTTTTACTGTTTATGTTATACTGTTCATTTCAAAAAGCAGTATTTCATGCTTTATTCCTTGCCGTATTTCATGCCTTTCTCCTTGCTGTGATGCCTACAGAGGGAAACGTATGCCAGTTATGCAATGTGTTTGGTGCATGCTGAAAAGGATATATTGCAAAAAAGGGCACATAGACCTTCCTGAAATAAAAAGATAAACCTACTTTTTTCTGGTTTTAACTGTGGCAGAAAAAATCCAAGTAATTTAAAAATAGCTGCAGTGAGTTATCATTATAGACACAAACAGCTATTATTCTTCTTATAAAGAGTGCTATTCATTACCAGTTACAACACTTACAAGCAACACATGAAAATATTCTCCTCTTTGTTTGGTTTCAAACCTGTTATGAACTCATATCAGTACCTGTCAGCTGTTATGATTTGCAGAGAGTAATATTTTCTTAGGCATTATAGCAGTGAAAGGAAACTACGTACTGTTACAACCTAGAAAAAAAATTAAAAAAAAAAATTAATTTTGGTCCAAAACCCATACAGCAATGAATACACTAGCTGAATTCTGGATAATTGCAATCCTATACTGGTAAAAGCTCATGAAAAATTAATTGGGTAACTCATGAAACAGGAACCGAGACTTGGTTCTTACATGCCTAAAGGACAAGGAAATTAAACATTACAAAGCTTGCTTGAGAGAATGTCTGCCCCAGAGCAATTATCTATGCTTACCTTGGAATCCCTACTGATCTAAGATTATCTCACAAAACACGAGAGAAATGCGCCAAAACAAACTCTAATCTTTTTATGAACCTGAAATAGGGAGCAAACTCTTGAAGTCTGTATGACTATAAAGTATCAATACCAGTACAATCTCTTTAATGCGGGGATGGGTAGGGAGCATGCACTTTCATGAAGTACTGATTCTAAATAAGAGCTCATCTTTTATTACTATTAGTCAAAACACTATTTTAGAAATCTTCATGAATAGACTTTAATTCAAGACTAAGCAACTCTGGATCCAGGGCTGAGTTGTGATGGAGAAAAGATGGTAGAACCAGTAGTTGTTTGCCACGCTGGGTATATTTTTCATAAAAATACTACCAGCATCCGTAAATAAAGACATATTGGTATATATAAAACATGTTTTGGCCGTACTGCTGTCAGGAAACAAAACTGAGCCTAGAGAATTTACAACTCTCTCTGGAAAAGGATGTTCTCAGTTCTTTCCTATTAAACTCTCATCTGTCTCTTTAGTGCATCTTCTCCTGCCAGACACAGTTACATTGAACATGACACTGACCAAAAGTGTAGTCATCAGTAGATCAAACTGATTTTTCAATTGTACATGTACTTTGCCAAATTAGAAAAGACAGACCTCAAAGACTCACTTGCTCACCTTCACTGTACTTGGACACTCACTCACTGGCTGAGTTTCTGACAACTGCAAATTTCTCTGAGGTACATAATTTCCAGTGAAATAGATTTATGCATGTGAATGAAACTACTCCCACTTCTTCAAGGTCATGACTTAACATTTTTTGTTGCTGAAATAATGCAATTGGTTTATTCCAAAATAGAGCAAGGTGTCAGGGTATAGAAAACTTTCAACATTTCTCTGCAAGAGAGAGCTTTGGACAAATTTTAAGGATATTATGCTCACATAAATAGTAGTCTTTTTTTTTTTTTTTT
>VXBU01003961.1:76698-96574 GCA_013400315.1 Bombycilla garrulus
TTTTTTTTTTTTTTTTTTTTTTTTCCAAGCAGAAATCATGCAGATTTCAAATGCTGAAATAACTTTGAGAAAAGGAGTTTAACTCAATGAGTTAAGACATCACGAATCAAGGCAGGGTTAGAGCTCAGCATTCTGGATTGCTGCTAGGACTCTGACAAAATTAAGCTTCTGTTGTCTCCTTTTGTCTGCAATTCAAGAACCTTTTTCCAATGCGCCTTGTTGATTCCTTATCAGTCAGACCACTGCTTCACCCATCTGGTTTCATTTTTGACTACCACCTCACCTCCCTTCATGGAACAGGCTGCTCTTGCTGCTCCTTCATGAGACTACTCTTCTCACTGGATGCAGTTCATAACAAGAGTCATCATTCTGCCCCATTTGTGGTAGGAAGTAGACATTTTCTTTTCACTACACCAGAGAACTTTGTTCTTTTTAATTTTTTATTGTGGGTTTAGCAGTCCCTTGAAATTCACGGTAGAGTGCCAAAACCTAGTCCTTTATGCTAGGATCAAATGGATAAAAACTTATACATTGAGAAAATATATTAATTGCTCAGAGTTTTGGAGACATAATATTTTTAAAACAAAACAAGCCTGTAAGCAAGATAATACTCCTTGAAAGAAGTTATTTTTCCACTTATGGAATGTATAAGTTAATCAATCAAAGCCAAAACATGTAGGGCATGTAGTTGTCCACATTAGTGATATAAAAAAAAAGCTAACACTCAAAATAAATGTGAGATAATGGAAATCAGTGGAGCAGATTCACAAAAAGTGTTTTATTTTAAGTAACAAATGAATTTTTCACCACTTGCCAAAGGGAAATCTGGTTTTGAAATCTTCAAGTCAAGACTGGGTGCATCCTTGAAAGGGGTTTTTAGCTCAAATGCAAAGTGTGAAAATAAATATTAGAGAGATTCTATGACCTACACTATATAGGCAGTCAGAATAAATGATTTAATATTCCCTTCTGGCCTTAGAAGTGGTTCATTTGTCATAATCTGCAAAAACCAATCCCTTCATAAATTATTTCTGAATTTTAAGAAAGTACTAGGTAATTAAATAAGTGCATAGGATAATGAAACTGTGTCAAATAATCTGATCAAGTATTCTCTCCATTCTGCTTACAAAGATCTAGGATACTAGAATTTCTCACAATTTCAAGTATACTGTTGGTATTCCTGTAATCATGAAAGAAAGGAAAAAGTTCATATATTCAATATTTTTTCAAGTGATTAATGGATTTCACTATTGAAACACTTCTCATAAGTGTTCTTCTTCATTAACCTAACAAGTCATTGCAGAATAAAACAGGCCAATTTAAAAAAAAAAATGCTCATACTTATAGACGCTTGTTAATTTCTCCAGTTTCTCCAAGGCTCTAGAAAATATTACAGTATATGATCAGTTAGACAGCTATTGTATATTAAGGGATCCTATAAGATTTATAACCAAAACTCTTTTTTTTAATTTATTTTTAGGATGTTACTTCTATCAGCAGAGTGAAAAAAAAAAAAAAGACAGAATCAGTAAGAACAAAAATATCTTTATCTATGTATTTTTTTTAATTTCCTTGAGACATTCTATGAATAGATTTATCAACATTCATTCTCAAGCCTCTACTATGACAGAATAGTCCTAAAAATTTAGGTACATAAAAGTAAAGCATGAAAGGAGCATCTTTATAATGTATATAATTCACAAAGAAAAAACCCCAGAACTAAAAGGCAACAGTAGTATAGAATGGGTCAGATATTCATACATCCTGTTCACTCTTACTGATGGAATTGGTAGAAAATCTAGTCTATGCCGTAAGCACATAAATGAAGGAGAAAAGAATTACATGAAAAATTGTATTTAATTAAGATCACAGAAGCAAAATAATCTTTAAAAAATGTGCTTCTTCTGGATTACTTCCAGTGTGGCAAAAGAGTGGCAAATAACTTTCTATCAGGAATTTGGTAATTTTGACTTTTTTATCCTTAGTCACTGTTTGTGATCTTTATTGTTCCTTTTTCTGACACGGCTGAATAATGTGTTATTTTCTTTTCCGTTTTTTTCTCTTTTTTAGTTATTTATTTGTAAAAACTTAATTGGGGATAGTCTCAAAAAATTATTTTAAAAATTTAAGTAAAGGATTTCTTGTTACATTGTGCCTAAATATCCACATAAATAAATGGAAGTTTTAGGATATTTTAATAGGAAAAATTCCTTTTACTTTAAGTATAAATTATATTTTTTAAAGACCAAAGATTCATTTCCTCACTTTTCTTAGGATAAATAGAATGGTCAACCCTATTTAACCGACAACCTTTCATACTACAAAAGGCCCCACTTTCCATAGAGAACAAAGTCAGTCAAAGTACAGGCGCAATACATACTGTCATTGCATTTTGTTCTCTTTAGGGGTTTAAAAAGGTACAAAGAGTCTGCTAAAAGCAAACAAAACCATTCTAGGACTATTCACTGCATTTTGGTTTCTGTGTGGTTCTGGGAGGTAGTAGGAGTTGTATGACTATTAAACAGACTTTTTGTATATTTGACATTGATCTATAAGCCCTGGTATGGATATTAGTGGAGATCTTCTTTATGGAGGAGGGCTTTGGTATACCTTTATTATGCTATTTTATTTACACTCTGTATTATAATTTTCATATGAATACTCTGGCTATATTTGGTTTGTGCTACAGGGACACTCTCATCTAACAATCTACTAGAACAAGTCAATGGTTCTTGTAAATTATTTCTCCCAAATATGACAAGAGTGATTTCATTGGTTTTTGTCATTTACCTGTTTTTTAAGCCAGACCACTAAGTAAAGTTAAAAATCACACATTTTGTTGGTACAAATAATTCCTTCTTTATACATATTTGTTTTCTAAAACTTGTTGTCAAATTAATTTTTCAGAATTACAAAATTATGGATACATAGATTGAACTTCCTGTTAAAAAAAGGAAAAGATTTCTTGAAAACACAAATAGCTACTGAGTGCTCTGAAAGTAACAGAAGAGGAAGTATAAAACTAATTTTTCCATTCTGTTGGAGGATATTTTTAGTTACACTAACAAGCATCTTTACTAACAGTCTCATCTATAGAGTTAGAACAAAATGTTAGTATGCATTTATCAATCACAGATTTGATGCATTTCTATTGGACCAAAGTAAAGATGAAAAGGAGACTGAAGGGTGTTTCTTTCACATAGGTAAAGAATCAGGTCATTTTCCCAACAAGGTGCTATGAAATAAAGGTTTCAGAAAATGTATGCCAACATAAAATTCACTGCAGTCATAACCGGTATGTTTATTTTAGCAATTGTGAATGGTAAAGACCACAATATCTGTTCACTCACTTAAAAAAATCAACCAACCAGCCAACCAAAGAAAAATACAAACTTCATCTTTTAACTTGTACTTCTATTTAATCATTCCCAGGACTTCATTCTACCAGTACCTCAGAAGCAGTCAACTGTCTCTAGACTTTATTACTGCAGTATACCACATTCATTTTTGATGTTTGATTTTTATAATATGAGTGGATAAAATTGTAATCAAATGCTGCAGTTATTTATTCCTGATAGGATTTAGCTATTTATAGTTTATTTCTTCAGTTTCACTTCACCTGATGTATACCATTGATTAAAGCAAGCATTACAGAACTTGGAAAACTCAACCAACAGATTATTATTTTTTATTTTTTTTTGTATGAACTATACTGGCTTAATGAACTGTAAACTGCTCAGCACAGAGATATTTAAGTTTCACCTGTTGCAAGTAGAAACTTCTATAACCTTAGCAAAGCACTGATCACAAGCATGTTAATTTGCCACAGCACTGACAAGCAGAGAAAGTGTATAATCTAGTATTTATGTGAGTTTAAATTCTCCTGGAGTAAAGAGTTTAGAATGAAGGAGTGCTGCAACCTGAGTGTATCTGGCAAATATTCAACAGCAGAGAAGGGTCATTTCTGAAATTAACACTAATTGTAGTAGTTAAATTCTTTGAAAAACAAAGTTGTGGGGTTTTTTTTTTCTTTGGAAAAAAAAAAAGATTCTATACAACAATGGAAAAGGATATTTGTCTCCTATTCTGATAATTATACATTCTCCTTCACTGATAGCTTATTCCAGTATCCTTACGTGTTTTACATTTTGCACAGAACACAGCATGTATTACTGAGACAAACGAAAATGTATTTTCATAGCACGACATTTCCCTGACATTCTGGAGAGGAAAAAGTCAATGATATATGATAAAATCAATGATTTAAGAAAGAGAGTTTTAAATGAATAGAGTAAATATAATTATTTCTATAGCTAATAAATGTTGGTTTTTAAAGAGTTCATTTTTGCAGAAGGGATGTAACAATCCCCATGTTTACCTTGCTTTATATGCAGTCTTTGAAAGGGCTTTTGAGTCTCTCTCTTTCTCTTTTTCCAAGAAAATTTAAAATGTCTTATGTTTGCAGAAGGTTATGAGTATTACACAAGATTAAAACCCTCAGGCTGTAGCAATATTTTTTTTTCCCTGTGAAAGAGCATTCTTATTTTGCTGAAATATAAAACATGAAGAAAACCTGGGACACTAATCATATGATAATCTTATTTAATTGTACTAGTAAAACATGAAAAAGGCATAAATTCACTTAAGATCCTAAAAAAAACCCAATTGTCAGGTATGCTGGCAGGAATGTCAGCTTCTAGATCAGGTTGTTCAGGGTGCCACCCAACCTGGCCTTGAACATCTCCAGGGCTGAGGCATCCACAACTTCTCTGAGAAACCTGGTTCCTTTTCCTTAATTTAAAATTGTTCCCCCTTGCCCTATCACTGCCTGTCCATACACAAACTCACTCTTCATCTTTTTTTTTATAAGTTTTTTATAGGTATTGGAAGGCTGCTATAAGGTCTCTCCAAAACCTTTTATTCTCCAGGCTGAATAACCCCAGCTTTCTAAGCCTATCTTCACAGGAGAGGTGCTTCAGCTTTCTGATCATCTTCATGGCTCTTCTCTGGACCCACTCCAGCATGTCCTTTTGATGCTAGGGGCCTCAGAGTTGGATGCAGAAGTCCAGTTGGTGACTCACAAGGGCAGAGCAGAGGGGCAGAATCACCTCCTTTAATTGCTGTCCACCCCTCTTTTGATGCTGCCCAGGACATGATTAGCAGGTGTGTTTCTTTCTTTGTTTCCTTCTTTCCCTTTAAAACTTCCAAAGAAGAATGAAGAGAAGGAGGAAGAGAGAGCAAAAGGGATGCAGTAAAGGAGGAAGAGAGGCAGGGAGGGAGGGAAACTGACAAGTCAGGGAGAGGAGCACATAATATCAGAATGTCCTGATGGATGGGACAAACTTTGTATTTATTTCAGTGTCCTACTACCTGTATTTACCAGTATGATTTTCTGAACATTATGCTAGCAGTGTTAAATCATCTATTCATACACTTAGTGACACACATTAATTTTTTCTCTCTTTGTCCTTTTTTTTGGAGGGGGGGTGAATGGTTCGGAGGGAAAGTAAATATTTTTTAAAAAGAGGAGGAAAGTTAATACAAGGTATTATATTTGTGGAGGTGTCTGTTGCCACACAAATATGAGCCTTCCAGGCATTTGCATTTAAAATACATAGGAAACCAGCATCTGATTAGCTTTGTATATGTTGTAGGCATTTCATATTATCTCTCTTTTTGACTTCTCAGAAATGCACAACACCTGGAGAGAAAAATTGAATTATAAATCAGTAATTTCAGCAGAATCCTAATCAGATATTAATTTTATAAATTCTACAATTTTTCATTTTATATTTATTTAAAAACTGGCTTTTTTTTTCCATTTCCACAAAAGACAGTGGAACATTATTCATTGTATAGAAATGAAAGCTGCAAAGAACTAGCAAGCCAAGTTCGCAGAAGCCAAAGAATCATTTTCCTGGAAAGGGAGATCATTCAAGAGCATTTGGAATAGCTCCTTCTTCCTGCTCATGTCAAAGGACAGAATGATAAGTAGCTGGCTTGAATTTTTTAAGACATCTATGACAGAAATGGTGAAAGCTTTATTGCTGTGTTACCATAATCACAAAAATTCCTTCAGTGTTTGCACTGTAATAGAAATAATTATTGCTACAAGATATTTTAAACCCAGTATTATAAAACACACACTTTAGAAATTTTACTGGAAGAAATACCAGAGGATTGGACCCAGAGTTTGGAATTCTGCCATTGAAACAAACTGGCAGGGGCTGTGCTGTTCTACTTTCATACAGCTTTCACCAAAGCTGTCTGAGCATTTTGCATGTCCTTGTAATTTACAATGATATAAATAGCCAAATCCAGTAAGTGAATTAAACATTTGTTTTTTTTTTCCCTAGGTCCAATATTGTGATCTAAAATCCCCATGCCACTCACTACCTCATACAAGGAGTACTTACTAGATGTTTGTCTTTTGAAACCTTTACCTTGTTGTTTTAGTTCTTGTTCTGCTCTACTGTAATTTTAAGCCAAAAAAGTTAACTTAAATCACAGGTGTTATAAGACAGTGTAGATAAAGTACTTTGACACAGATGGCCTAGATTTCAGCATAACTGTACATAAAATAAGTGTCTTGATAACTCAGTACTCTTCCTAAAACCTTGTACAAAGGTGTACACTCAGTACTTCTGGGAACATTAAGGTGCTTCACAAAGAGGATCTAAAAATGGCAATAATGATCTAGAGTCATTCAAAATAAAATGTTAAGGACAGATCTTCATTTTAATCTTCAACATTTCATGGCTCAAAAGAAAGAAGAGGAAAGGTATTACTCTTTTAGAAACAGTATTCCCAGGCTTTCAGTAATATTTTATTGGCAAAACACAGTGTGACCCCAATTTTTATCTTATCTTGACAAATTTTGTCTCCCATTTCTGTTTTTCAAGAACATTGTATCTGCCCCTCCCCACAGTACTTTAGGTTACGATGGATCAGAAATACTCAAAAATCATGTCTGCTAAAGCTGTGTATCTACAAGAAGGAACAGTGCAGGTTTTATTGTTCAAGGAAGAAGAAAATCTTAATTACAGACTATCCATGCCTAGGACTGACAAATATTCAGCTTTAGCCTTGAAGCCTGAAGTGTATTTGTATTTTATTCAGTAACTGTGTAATGCAGAATGCATGGACTTAGATTTAAGTCTCTGCCCTTCAGACAAATAGCATCTTTACCTTTCTTTTTCTCCAATCTTGGAAGAATTTTGTTTTATTTTATTTGTCCCCATGGCAAGACTTCAAGAAGGGAGATAAAGAACAGCCATAAATGGTTACCAACATAACCTGCAGTGTAGTTGTTAAGACATGTTATTGTGAGGTAGGTTGAAAACGGAATTTTAAACTTTTCAGATAGCAACCTTATACCCAGGGTGAATGAACTAAACAACAGAACCCATCATTCTTATCTTAAAAGGAACATGAAGACTGTATTTAGGATAGCACTTGAAGCTGCTAAAGCCAGTTGACTGGAGTTATAACCTCAGGATGAGTCAATATAGAAAGTGACACTTCTTGCTTTATAGCTATGGGTGAGTTCCTGCTCACCATATCACTTGCTGGAATCTCAGAATGCCGAGCTGTTGTGTTTACTTCTTGCCAGACATAATATAAGAAACCCATACACCTATCACTGGGCTCTATGACCCATTCAGAGGAGTAAGCACTAAAAAGTTACATGCTTGATATCTCAGCATGTGAGGCCTCTCATCTTCTAGTAGGCCTAGACTAACGTAATTTACTTTTTCTAGAAAAGAAGGATTTTACTTATCCTTTTGTGCTTTTGTCTTTTGTCTGTCTAATCATAGTCAAATTTTTCTTGGATCCAGGCACCTCATCTTTAGAATGGTAAGGATAATTATCCTGCAATTATTTCAGGTAGGCAGAGGCTAACAACCCTAATTATAATTGTAGAACCAGTTGGCAGAAATAGAGGATGAGGCCATTCAAGAGGGAGAAGAAAAATGTCTTTCTGGGGAAATCTGTTAGGTTTAAGGTGCTGCACACTCTATGGTGTGCAGACACCTTGATATTTATTTTCCTGTTGTTTTCTACTTAGATTTTATATAAGGTATGACTGGAGTACTGCCCTTCATTAGAAGTATAGAATATATGTTCCTGAAAAGACAAGGAATGGAAGAATGAAGAATCCAGGTTGACGAATATCTAAGGGAATTCAAGGTGCACAATTAATAAAGAGACCAAAGTCACGGGCAGTGGGTAACATAATTGAATAATGCGTGGAAATTTGCTGAGGGATTTTGATTTTCGGTGCGTGTTCTGATTAAGTCAGTCAAACTGACCTCTGATCCAGCAGGGTTGATCAGTGAAGGGTCCCCAGTCTGGCTGAGCACAAGGGTCTTTTCTTTCCTGGGGTAAAGACAGATAAATCAAACAGTAATGATCAAGGAAATTTCCTCTCCTTCATGTACGGATGGACCTCTCAGTAGTGAAAAACTCACACTCAAACACTTACGGTCAATGGCCTGATGCCCAAGTGGAGACCAGTGAGGCATTTTTCAGGGGTTTTATTGGAACCAGTTGTTTTTATACAATTGTTAGTGACACAAACAGTGGGCTCAAGTGTACCCTCAGCAAGTGTGCTGACAACACCAAAGTGTATGCTGCAGTTGATGTGCTGGAGGGAAGGAATTCCATCTAAGGGGACCTTGACAGGCTTGAGAGGGAACCCATGCTACGACTCCACAGGAGCTGAAGTGGTGTTGCATGCAGGGTTTTGAAAACACACACATCTCATCAGGTAGAAAATAGTAAGGATTTGGATATGTTTAAAGTTCTACATGTCCAGAACAAGAGCTTCTGAATTTATGGAAAATATGTATATTCAAGAAGAAAACTTCATGTTCTGCCACTTCTAGTTGTTTTTTTTTATTTCTTCTAATTAATTTTTTTAAAGAAACAGACAGTAATTGCAATTTATTTTAGAATGGAGCTGGAGGTGGTGCTCCATTTCTGTACCCAGATAAGGCTCACATCCAATACACATATTGCCACTTCTGCATTGTCACTTCTGCATTCTGGTCTAGAATCATCCCAGACTAAGAACTGGGATTAAGGCTTTTTAACACATTCTGTTTATGCTTTCCCATCACAGAGAATATAGAATTAATATTTTTCAGATATATTTGAAGGACATATTTGCCAATCTTTGTCTAGAGAACAGACAGTAGAAAATTTGAATCTGTATCTTCTTAAGCACCGAACCTAAACTCCCCAAGTGTTCCAAACAGTAGGCTATTTTCAGGGCAGTTGTAATAAATAGATGATGTATAAACGCAGATGTAATTACCGCCATATTTTCAAATAATATTAAAAGGACAGGTGCTATAGCTGAATTTGTGAGGGTTTGATTCAATATTCTGTCCATGAATAGTGAAGATGCTTTGCACCTAATAGACTTTATACCCCAGAGACAGCTAGTCTACATCAACTAATTTATGGATCTTAGCAGAGCTTGAGCACAAAATTCTGGGCAGCTTATCTTAGGAGAAAAAATATGTGAAAGCATATTTTCTTGAATTTGTAGAAAATACACATGTTTTTGTTCAGTCCAATGAGTTTTAGTGTTTTCTGTGTCAGCAAACTCTGAACAACCTCTTGATTTCAATTCTATTGTTTCTATATTACAGTTCTGCAGGAAAAAAATAAAAAGAAAAAAAGTGAGAAATACAATCCCAGCAGAGAAGAGGATCTAGCATCAGAAGGTGAAGTATGGACCAGATAAGTGGGCAATAAGGTGGACTTAAAACTGATTGAACTTCCAGACTTGCAAGAATTATAATGAGCACCATGAAGTTCAGGGGGAGGCCAGTCACCAGCAGCATGGCTTAGGGCTAAATACGGGCTCCAGATGAATGGATGAAGCTCCAAGCTCATGAATTACCTCAGTGACTAAGAGCACAGCCTCAGAAAGTTTGCAAACAATACAACACTAGAAGGAATTAATGACTAATCAGGTGAATGTTCTGCCATTTAGAGGGATTTTGACAAACTGAAGAAATGGCCAGAGAGTAATGTCATAAGTTCAACAAAGGGAAATCACTGGAAGGGGTCAAGATGCCATTAGACAGTCAGATAAAGAATGTCATCAAGGGTGTCCTTCCCACAGAAGTTTGGACCACATGGTCTTTCAAGATCCTGGACCATTTTATGATTTGATGTACCTGTACCTGATCAGAAATGCTGCCATGCACATGTTCTCTTTCAGTCAATGAATTGTCTATGAGCCAAATGTTTGCTCTTGTGTCGGGGAAGGCAAACAGCTGCATCAGTTGCTGGTGTTGCCAACACCTTAAGTGAGGTGATCCCTCCTATGCTCAGCACTGGTGAGACATATCTGGATTTTTGGGTGCAGTTCTGGGGTTCCCAGTACAAAAGACATATGGACTTAGAGAATAAATTAATGACAAGTTAATATGATTAAGGTTTTGGAGCATGTGACATACAAGGAAAGGGTGAGAAAACTGGATCTATTAAGCCTTGAGAAGATGTAGTTTAGGGATATCAGCTATTAAGAATAAAGATGAAGAAATCAAACTTGATGGAGTGATATTTATTGAGACGAAAAAGGCAATATGTATAAATGGAAATACAGGAAATTCCATTTTGCTGAAACTTAATATTTCTGCACAAATGATAACATACTGGAACAGCTTGCTCAGAGAAAGTGTGAAGTCTACATTCCAGGAGATGTGGACACTCTACGTAGACGCAGATGTAAACCATCTACTCTAGCTGATCCTGCTTCAAGGAAAGGTGCTGGACTGAGTGATCTCCTGAGGTGTCTTCCAACCTCAAAGATTCTGTGCTTCTCTGAAAAGATAATACCCTGATGTTAGATTTTACCTTAGTAACAGACTAAACAACTTCCCTAACTAGTTTCAGTAATTCTGCTCAACTCTATTTACAAGTGGGCAACTATTTATAAGGAACAGAATGACTTTCCATATTTATTTTCCATAAAATTAAATTTTGCAGGTGGTTTGCTTCTCCAATGCATTTTTTCCAACAGTGAAATCTAACCCAGAATACCTGCCTCAATCACTGGACTTCATTCCTCATGAAGTTACTAATTCTTTATGGAGTGCAACACCATCACCTCTTGATCATATTATAGTAACTGAAGAAGTCTAACAAATGAACAGGAAAACTCAGTGTAAAGATTTTTTTATGTTAAAAACCAAAATGGCTGCTTGTCTCACCCACCAAAACTATGCTTATAATACATTTTTAAGTGTTGTGCCATAACATAAATGGTTACATGAAATGTTACATTCATGGAATATTGTAAAAATATTTTATAGGGAAAATAGTGCAATATAGTGTATATAAAATCCCACATGTAAGCTGTGTGCATTCTGATGGCCTGTTTTTGTGAAGTGAAAAGCAGAAGCTGTTAGGCTATGTAATGGATGAGTACTTTCTGTTTTCGGCACATAATAAAAACTTGTTTAATGTGGCAAGACGGCTGAGCTTTCTTGCAAGAATGTTTTGAAGAGTAAGATATAATCTATGCTCCTCTGCCCCTCATTTTGAATTGGTCCCTAATTCAACTTCTCCTCAGGAATAATAACTGATTGCTATGATGGTATTTTTTCAGTTTCCTGAGCATCTGTCTGCTTCTCTTCAAATATCCCAAAGGTATTTACCACTTCCAGACTTTGCATCATTTCCTCAATTCCTGGCAGGACTTTCTTTAAAACCTAGTCCCTAAACACTACTTGGTAAGGTTTCATGAGTTTTTTATTCACTCTTTGGCATGTGAAGACCTTAATTATATCCCTATGAACTTCTGGCATAAGTCCAGATGCTGAGAAAAGAAACAGCAAGCTCACCTAAACAACACCTCTAACTGAGAAGCGGCAGTATGAAAACAGGCAACTAGCTTTTGCCTAGTAATTCTCTCTTAGGAAACTATAGTGAGGTGAATTCTGCTTACAGTTATGACCTTGCCACCCTAATAAGAAATGAATTTGATCTAACAATATTTTGATCAGAAAGACTGTGTTTACAGTCTCGTCAGCCAGTCCATAATATGATAGAGTAATAATTAGGTAAATATGATAACCCTAAAGTATGTTGTGCAGGAGTCTAATAATTCATACATTCTACTCATATATCTAAAAAAAATGAATTTTACCTGGCTACTGTGTGAATACACAAGAAAAGGGAAATGAGTTTGAGATACTAGGATTTATAACTAAAACTATGCTAGTTGTGCACATGGGGCCTTGTTCAGCCTTAATTTATATCACCATCTGCAAAATGGAAGGCAAAGAAGATGTAAAAACAAGGTTCCTTTCTTGGCTCTGTGGACAGGTGTTCACTTTGAAGGGAGAAAATATGCAAATTTTTACATGGCATAGGCTACAATAATTTTGCTTATGTGACTTTAGGTGGGTCCACCTGCTGTGGATCTCCTTGCGCCACAGGAAGATAACCTGTGTCTCTGTGGTCTTCATAATATGCTATAAGGGAATCTCAGCTCCAGTGCCTGGAACATCTTCTCTTCCTGGTTTTCACTCCTTGGGTGTCTGTAGGGTTGTTTCTTTCATAGTTTCTCACTTTTCTGCAACATCTTCTCTGCAGTGGTTTTTCACCCTTTCTTAAATTATCACAGACATGCTAACAGTGTCATAGATGGGCTCAGCTTTGGTCAATGGTGGGTCCTTAAAGCTGCTTGGAACTGCTCTGTCCACCATGGGGGGGGCACCTTCTGGCATCTTTTCTAAGTAAAGCTCTGCAAAGGTGGATAGAGCCCACCCTCTATCAAAACCTTGACAAGCCAGTCCAATTTAGGATATTTGAAAATTCTCTCAGAAGCAGAGAGACTCTACTGGTAAGACGTAAAATCTGAATTGTTCATGATAATAAACTGATCAGTTTCCATATCATTATTTTTCATCTGCAGGTCTACTTTTAGCTCAATAGAAAGCACTAGAAATACAGAACACTATATTGTGACTTCTCATTTTTCATAAACATTATTCTAGGAAAAGTTAAGTTTCAGGTTATTATGAAAAAAGGTTATAATTTTTACTGCAGCATCCAAACACCACCACAACAGTTTTCCTGCCAAACTGCATAGAGAAGGCTACAGCTGTTTTCTCCAACAGTAATTATATGAATATTACATATTATGCATTTCCACATCATTTTATGAAAATTGACCTAGATAAAAATCACTCAGGAATTGGTGTAAGGCTATTCTAAGCATCTTTACAGACTAAATAAAACTTTTTGTGAAAGCAGGCATTAAATCCAGCCCCACATCTATCCCCCCAAAAATGGGCAATTTATGCAATTTTATTCATGCAATA
Organism: Bombycilla garrulus; assembly: GCA_013400315.1. NCBI lineage: Eukaryota > Metazoa > Chordata > Aves > Passeriformes > Bombycillidae > Bombycilla > Bombycilla garrulus. The sequence continues at coordinate 90,048 of VXBU01003961.1, forward strand.
CAGCATATTTGTAAAACTTCTTTTCTTAAAAAAAAGGTAAAGTCTCCACCAGCAATGAATATTTTGTTTCCTCTTGGGAGATTCCTACATGTATTCAGATGATCTCATAGCAGTAAACAAATTAGGGAAAAAAGTGAGGCTCACCACTGTGGAAGAAAAAGTATGGCAGTATTCAGTAAGACTTTCTAAATCTCTTTCATGTTGGTGACAGCTGTGTGAATATCATACAGAACAAAAAAAATCCTACATCTGCATATTAATATTAACCTGCTATCACACATAAATACAAAAAAATAAAAACAACTCTATTAACTTTTAGCACTACTATTGGAGTGAAAATATTACCAAGGATGGTATTAAAAAAAAAAGTACCTCAAGTTTTCTGTCTATTAAACATATTCTGAATTCTGTTCTGCATTTAATTATGCCAGTCTATCAGCAGTTAGGTTGGGTTGGGTTGGACAATTGATGCTTTGATACATATCAAAGAAAGATGCTTCTACCTGAGATACTGTCTTAACTCTCTTCACAGTCAATTAAGAGGAAAAAAAAAAATAACAAAACAAAGGCTTTTAGGGTGTATATGACTTATTTGAAATCTCTGCCTAGGAATAAACTTCTATTTAAATTCCAGATTACAAAAATTATGTGAGACAAGTTACAAATAATCTATAAGGATAATTCTCTGCATTCATAATTGTAAACACATGCTTGTATTTAAGTTTAAATAAAACCTAAAGAAACAATAAAATTATATTAAACAGTTGTATTTCCATAAACATGTATAATTCTGCCAGTTAAAGACAGTGATATTTTAAAGCAGGCTAGGACCATCTATCTTGGACATGGAATACCAATTTCAACAGATTCTTCTAAGGTATTAATCAGTCATTAGCTTAGTAAGCAAAAGAGCTAAGTGTTTGCTGGATATGGAAAAGACCTTTATCCTGAAGACAGTTTATGTTAATATTTTTCTGCCTTGCTGCCATTAGAATTCATGAGCTCAAGTGGAGTTGGAAAGATTCGGATATCTGAGGTCAGCATAAAATGAAGCCAGCAAACTCCAGAAACTATCCTAGCTTTTAGAAAACTATAGGAAAAGCTGTAGGTGTTTTTAAAATAGCTATTCAAAGTAGGTGACTAAGACTTTATAAAAAGGTACCTACCTATACTCTGATTTACCATGTGCAGTCTCATCAGGTTAGACTCTTCACTCTGGTAAGCCATTGACTTCCACATATTTTAGCTGAAAGTACAGTGGTTTACACGCTGATGTAGGAAAATTAAAGGAAGTCTCTGAAAGCACTTAAGTGACCTAAGGATTCTAAAGAGATATTACAAAAGCTGGTGTTAGCTTCTACATAATAACTACTGAAGTCCTGACACACATTTATCTCAGAAGATACAGGCAGAGAAGCAAAATATGCCCCTCTTACTCAGACGTTTAGGGCACAAAAATATATTCAGAAGAACTTCATTTCCAACCTGATTCTACTATAGACATATTAAAGCTATATCTTCTCCACAATAAGAAATTTACTAGTCATAAAGTCTGCTTTGGAGAAGATTTGAAGGATGTGAAGAGGTGTATACTATCAATTTTTCTGAAATTGCTTTGTATTATTATTATTATTATATTCTTCTGAGCAAAAAATTAGGCCTGTTATGTATGAATGCACAACCAAACAATTAGGGTAGAATCATTCTTATGCTTTTTCTCTCTCCAATATGTTTCTTTGCCTAGTCAAAACTTAATTATTCATGCAAATAGAAAGAATGAATATTTTCTAACACATAATTATAGTTGTTTTCACTGCAAAAATTTCAGAGATAATTTTTGATGTGCATTGCAAAAAAAGAAACAAAACAGTCTGGATTTATGCTAAGTGCACTTCTTTAAAAATTCAGATGAACATTCACAGAGATTGCTTTGCAAGGGATTCTCTGGAGAAGCTGATTTCAAAGCATATTGAGCTCAATAGAAAAAAAAGCAGCTATTTGGATCAGGCCCTACATTATCTTTTTTTTTCATAATGCATTGTTCAGCTTAGCACAAAAAAAAAGTCACAGGGCAGAACAAGCTAGGAATCCTGCAGTTTGTTCCCTGACAGGATTCATATTAACAGATGCTACCAGCAAGGAGAAGCTACAAGAGGAATTAGGACAGGTTAACATCTAATGCTCTGGAACAATATAACAAGCTAAGAAATAATTTGTTTTATCCTTCTCTTCTTCTATTTTACTAAAATATGCAAGTGAAGTGTCAAAAGAGTCCTAAAAAAGATTATGTTTAATTGCATGAATATGAACCCTTTCTTGGAAAAGTGTCACACTCATCTTTCTCAGCTGTCCATCTTAAAAGCACATGACAGCACGCTCTTAAAATCTCAGGTTGAGAAGTGTTTAGTTATGAGCTCAGACTATCAGCTGAAATCTTCTGGTTTAAACATTCCAAGTATGAATTAAATAGCAATTAAGAAACAAAACAAAACAAAACAAGACAAAAACATAAAAAGAACAAATCAATTAAAAATCTGGTGATGTCTGGCATTCACAAAAGATTTCACTGTTTCTCTGTCCCATCCTGAATTGTTAAGGTAAAGACTAAATTGTAGAGATGTTTTTCTAAGCCTCACTGGGATTGAGCCAAAGTGCACCTATTGATTTTGCTTAGTACTAATACCCAAAATATCTTGCAAAGTCTGGAGAGATCCCAAGAATAGGATGCAGCTGTCACCATAAGGTTTGTCCTTTGTTTTTGACAAAGAGCATCTATAGATGTTGCTTTCATGAACATCGACCAAAATATTCTTTTTTCTACCAGATTTCTGTTAAAATTATTTTTTTAAAAAGACAGTATGTATTGCTATAAAGATGTGCAAATATTAATATACAATTCTTTCCAGAAAATGTGCTATTCCTGTGGCAACTCTGGAAAGATTTGTTCCAGTCTTGGAAAAAAATGTGAGTTTACTTTCTTATTCCTATTGATTAAGTTTTATGCGGTCACTTCAATATTTTTCTCTAGCTACTTCTTCCTTTTCTCTTGGTAATTTCATTGCAAGTTAAAAAGGGAAGTTCATTGAGAAATAGGTCTGAAAGAGAAGTTACAAATAAATCTGTTCCTTCTTGTGACTAATAAAAGACCCCAAATCCTCCACATCTGGTGAAGACAATAGGTTTCCCATTTCATTCTTGAATTATTTCTCATTTAATTCCTGGACAGGATGTTTAGGCTCATATTTTAAGCTCTAAAAAGATTTTTAAAAATCATGATTGAAATGTTCACTTAATTTGGTCTTGTCTGCTACTCTGTCAGAAGCTTATATTGAACAGCTTACAGAGTTCAAGCTAAATTTATTTTCCCATAAAGGGATGTTACAAATGTGTTTGTTGAAAGACTGGAGACAAAGGACTGACATCAGCCACACAACTGAAATCATCTGGCAGCAAAGAGAATCTACAGTGGATGAACTATGACCAGGTAGCTTCCATCTGTGGTGCCTAATAAAGGTAAAGGGCAATCAAGAGTCATCCTTGTGGTGTTGCACTTATTACTTGGACAAAAGATAAAAATATTACAGATTCAGGTATAGAAATACAAAACATGTTCATATTGTTAAGCACTTTTATATCTTATTTCCTTTTTTAATTTATTATGGTAGTAAAGAGGATTCTGCTCTGTAGCACTGATCACGAGCATGTTTCCTGATTAATTTCTTTAGTCAAATTAATATGCCTATACATCTGTAAACTTTCTTTGGATTCAAGTTACATAATACCCATAGAAATATGCAATGGTGTCTCTGAAGCTTCTTATAAAGAATCTAAAATACCTATAAAGTACTCAAAAATTATTGTTCTTCATAGTAGTCTAATTCTACTGGAAAAGTGCTTCTTCCAACCCAAAACCTTTTCCAGACTTTTAAAATTATAAATGTGTAGTTATTACAAAGCTCAGTGGTACAGCAGTTTAGCACAAATGAATGTGTTTTTTTTTAAATTGTTTTTCATTTAAAAACAAATATACAGGAAAAGGAATACGTATGTATTTATGTATGGGAAGAACAAATATTGCATGTAGTAGGGCTAAATGAAAAAAGAGCTTCTCCAGTTTACTTCTGACAAGAAAGTATCCCAATATTTTCTACAAAACTGTAGGTTGTCTTTATAAAGCACTTGTTTGTGATTCCTATTTAATACAACACAGGATTAACTTTCCCATGAGCAGAATCACCTGGCAAAACATGCCTCATGGCCTACATTAAGTGCAGTAAAAACCTTTTCACAATAATTTTTATGGTCCTAGTTGTTTTGTCATGCTTATGATTTGTATAATTTTATATTGAAATTTTTTATACTTCTTTAACTAATAGAGGTACATATAGCACCATCTAGAGATATAAAAGCAAAATTTTTAGATGAATCACTATCAGACAACCAGCATACAAAATTACTTTGCAATTTAAAACTACTACTCATACTATATTTTCAGATGACAAGCTGAAAGAAAATCACACCTTCCTAAAAAAATGCAAGCACTTCTCTAATGTGGATTCTCTACATGACTTTTCCAGAAATACACTGACTGAGCAGCTTCTGACTATAATTTGTGCTCTATGGCAAATTACTAAGATAATGAGTAGATTATGCAGCATTTAATGACATTCTTAAAAGCCCCTCATGCTGGGGAGAAATATTAAATATCTCTTAAATAATATGTAGGATAAACACAGAAAATCAGACTGGCAGTAATTATTACATAGTGTTGTTCCACTTAAGAAAGCAATCACTTAAACTCTGCTCTAAGATCTATGAATATGCAGCCAGGCACAGAGTAAAAAAGATGATGTGGCTGAAGGCTAGCCAACTTGTACTACAAGCAATATCCGGCCATCTAATTTTGTTCAGTGAAGGATTAATCACTTGCATCTTTACAAAACATGTCTAAATCTAATATACAATAACAGTAATTTTGACTCTTGAATAAGTCTGTTTGCTCTGTCTTTTACTAAGGTTAGTGTATTGAAACAAATGCTAAAGATGAGAAAGTTTTTGAAGACATTTTCAAGACATTATCTGTCAAAGAATGAGGACAATCAGCCTGTAATTTCTTTTCATCCCTTTTACTGCTAATTTTCTTATGTGATGAGTTACTTCAGCCAGGACATTTCAAAACAAGCCTCCAAAATGAAAGAAAACTAAAATCTCTTATAAATCAACCCCAAACCCCCACAATGCTTTATAACTATAAAATTTTACCTTTAGGCTAAGGTGATTGAAATCCTACTGCTGTGAGAAGATGTTTCAAGCTGTGTTAAATCAAAAAGCAAATGTAAAACAAATTTATTTTTAATATCATTACAATAGTCTCCAAGTCCTTTTATACTGGTATCCAAAAAAAAGTAAATGTAATTAAATTAGTGATATTATATGACTGCAAAATGAGCACACTGGAAGCAGCATTAGACGCTAGAATATTTACAGGGAGAAAATCTATATCGAAGTTTGAATTATAATAAAACTATTAAAATTACTTAATATATTGTAAGAATACTGATAAGAGTTAATGACAGGATTTCTCTAAGGCTGAAACTGTCTCCTGTAAGAAAGTGATAATAAAAGAAATTTGCCAAAAGAGATAGTTGAAAAGTGATATTTGAAGTGTATATGAAGGTCAGATACAGATTACCAATATTTTAAAATTTATTACTTCAAGACTCTCCTTTTTGTGAAATATGATGCTCTTAGTAATATGCTATTGACACAGAAACACACAGCACAGCGCTGGCAATTGGTGAGGAGCAGTGCTTTGGAAGGAAAGTTGTTATCATTTTTATATCACTACTTGCAATGGTTTTCAGGCTATATACCTGGCAGTAATTTGCTTTCCAATATTTTAACCTTTGACCCTAATTTAATGAGATTACTTGGATTCTCATGGATAGCTTTCAATCATTAATAGGATCATGAAACTGATTTAGAAAAGATTGGGAAACATTAAACGCAAAATTTTATTTATCTAGAACTAGATACACTGCTCTTGGTTCAAGTAGATTGTGACATACCTCTGAGGGGAAAAAAATACTAAAATTGATTTAAAAAACAACAACAATCTAGTTTTATAGGTAGGGTATTGGTTATTCACATAGGCTTTTCTTCTAGGAGAGAAACAAGTCCAAAGAGTGATTCAGGTATTCATTTAAACTGGGTAGGATAAATAAACTTCTAGAAGAGTCAGTTTCTCTGTCTGACATTTCCACTGCTCTCTCTCTATCAAGGAATGCAGATCAACTGTTTATATTGCACAACTAGACTGCAGGTCAAGTCAATTGCACTTATTGCATAGACTCATGATTTTTCATCACCTTGTTTTTCATGAAGCCACTAAAACAAGAAGTTGTACTAAATTAGCCTCCAGTAGATTTAATGAACATTATCTGTTATTGTCACTAAAAAAAATACAGAATCCTGAGGAGTGGAGGTTTGCAACAAAAATGCCTTGAGACAAAAAAAAAAAAAAAAAA
>VXBU01003961.1:96648-117298 GCA_013400315.1 Bombycilla garrulus
AAAAAAAAAAAGAAAAAGCATTACTATATTAAGTATGTATTTTACTTTAAAATATGTAAAATAAAAACACTAAGATATTAGTTTTCCTAAAAGACAAATGCAAGCATAGCAAAACCATCTCTAGCTTTTATCTTACAATGAGTTTTAAATAGAAGGAAAAAAACCATTTTGGAATAGTACTATAACTTTTTTTTAAAAATGCAAGTTAAAGAACACTGAAATATTGACTGTGTTGTTTTTGAGCTCTGTGGGCTGATCACATGCAGTAAACATTAGCAAATCTAATTAAGAGATGCAAAATGTGTTTTTTCTAATAATCTGTCCTATGATTTCAACTATCAAATACAACAAAGAATATAAATAAAAGTTACTCTTTGACCTCCCTTTGGAGCGTGGAAGTGTTGTGTACAGAACATATCAGTATGCAGCTACAGCAGGCCTCATTAGTTTGCCATCTGCCATGGTGGATAGATGCTAAAATGTTGTTATTGCAAGGTTCATTGAGCAGTAAAATTATAATATTTTAAAAAAATGTATTTTAAGTAAAAATCCCTTGAAAGAAAACAGCTGCTGAATGATGACTGAGGCTGTGATCCCATTAAAATAAAATACATCAAATAAACAGAAGAAATTTTAAAGCAGTTATATCAGCCTTAGTTCCTTCATCCTGTAAGAGTTAGTGAGAGAACATTTTCAATATGGTCATATGTATTCCAAAAAACAATATTTAAATTACACAAGAGATATTTTATATTTAAATTACACAAGAAATACTATGTTTTATACTAGGTATTTAAGTTCCAGCATGTCTTCATTACTGTGGCGGCCCTTATTTATTTTTCTTCCTTATGTAATGGTTGTGCCCTACCTCCCCCTGTTAATTTTAANTTACCTCCTCCCATTTCAGAGTAATATATAGTTCTCTAGAGCTTTTTTTTGTCAAAATAAAATGCAATCATGCTAAAAAAATAATAAAACATCTGGGAGTTATAGAGTTAATATAGTTGTTTTTAATAGTTTTTCATATATTGTATTTTTAGTAAACTGTAATTGCCAAATTACAAAGAACAATGATATTATGTATTAAACTTTTAGTAAAAATATGGTTTCTTGTCTGTCTCTTTCTGTATCTTTACAGAAAATTTAAAAGATTACTTTTCTTAAAAAAATTAATTAGAAATACTATTCTAATCTATGCTGGACTCCTTTCTTCCTGTAGTTAACACAGACTGTTCCCTACTACATTATCATAGAATCACAGGGTCACAGAATGTGTCCCCTGAACTGGAAGGGACCTGCAAGGATTGAGCCCGAGCCCAACTTCTGGCCCTGCACAGAATACCTCGAGAATCACACCATGTATCGGAGAGTATTGTCCAGAGTCTTGAATTCCGTCAGTCTTGGTGCTGTGACCCCATGAGGGAACAGATGTAATAATTTCTTCAAGGAAAATAAATTGTAGTCTTATATAGTCAAGCAATGGCTAGGTCAGCCATGCCATTCTCCTCCTGCACTAAAATGTCATTCACAGCCTGGGAATGGCAGGTCTTTTTAGGTAGCAAAGCTGAATGGAAGCTACTGCTGGTCTTGTAGGGCAAGTTACTTCCCCAGTGCTAGACATTGCTGCTAGCCATGTTTCACATGGGTTGCTCCGACAAGTGTTCTTCACTCCTTTCTCATCCACAAACACCTGATAACATTCTCCACAGTGACACAGGTGCTTTGCTAGGCATTTCACATATGTTGCTGTTACTAGGAGCTTTACTAGGATGTCATGCTCTACTGCCTATTCTGGCTGACATCTCCAATATCGTTGAGTGCTCCTTTTAATCCGTGGAACAGACTTCATTCGCAGTATTAGAATTTCTTGAACCAACACAGATGAATTATACTGTGATGGCTCTAACAGGTTCAGAAATTAGTCTGAAAACTGAAATGGAAACTGTAAAATAATACAGTAATTTGTTATCACTTCTGATTTTGAGAATACAACTATAGTCAAGTTTTACAAAAATATAGTGCCATTTATTCACCTTCATAGAATAGAATGCATCCAATTGCTGTAAAGAGAAAGGGCTACTGTGAAAAATAGAGAAAGAAGAATATTGTTATTGGCTTCAGTTAGACTAGTTCTATCTACTGGTCTTACATATTAGCTAAAAAGAATAATGCATTCCTCTAGACACTCATCACTGAACAAGATGGGCTTAGGGATTCTAACAGAACTCGGTACTAAGAAAGAAAATTTAACATGAGTACGATGTGACCTGCGAATTGATCTAGTCATGATTTTCCAGATACTCCATTTCATTTTTATCATCTGGAAACGGATGAAATAGTACTTTTTTATGATGACTTGTATGGAAAATACTAACTATAGTTTTGTGTGAAATAATTGTAATTTATTAGCTAGGTAATTTACAAGTCAATACAATCTTAGTAGCTTAGATCTTACGAGTTACTGTGACAATATGTCATTATTTACACCAGCAGTAGTGACTTGATGTACGCTGTAACCGTTTATGGATAAGAGCATAAAATCTTTCAAAAGCAGAATAAATAACAAGAATTGTCAAATTGTAACTCATACTTTTAATGCAGCAGTACCTTAAAAATTTAGCTACTTAAGTTAGAAGGTGTATGGAACATAAAAATGAAATTAAATATGCAGCAAGTTAAAATATGCAATAACAATTAAAAATATTAATATCCTAAAGTGCAACCCTGATCACAATTATGGAGTCACCATAACATTCAAAGATAATGAAGTTCTATCCTAAATGTTATAATGTGATACAGGCTAAGAATAGAAAATATTTTAGCAATTATTTAATGTATAATTCCGATACTTTCTAAATAAAGTATGACACTATTGTTCAAGGCACTTAAAAAATCAAAATATGCAGAACGAATTATGGTAACTGTCTTAAAAAGTTCACTTTGTAATTTAAAATTAATATTTAAGATGCATGTTCATGAGATGAAAGGCTGAGAAAGAAAAATGACAGAGCTAAAACAGAGCAACTGCTTGACTGACTATCTTTAGTGCAATGAATTTTTGGTAAGTTTGGAATAGAAGCAATCTGTGATAAAAGTCTGGTAATTGCCAAGTATATTTGTACCTTTTTCATTATCATCTCTTCTCAGACATTTTTCCAGGTAAAGTCCTTCTGTCATCATGCTGAAGTTACGTTGCCAGGAGAATATGTCCATAGTGGGCTGGTGTTGCTCAGGGGGAGTAGGACCAAACAAGGTCAAAGAAGTATTTAGCAAATCTGATCCATCTTGTAAGTAGCCAGAATCCAAGAAAGGCAATCACTGCAGCTTTGTGAACAATGTATGTTCCTGAGAGCAGCATGGACCTACATTATTGCTTCCTATTTTGGTGCAGATCACTTGCCGCAGTCAGAAGTTCACAGAGGAGCAGCCTCTGTTTTCACAGTGTAACAGAATTCAGCCCTACCCCTAAGATACAAGATACATATGTGTGCATGAAAAGCACATCCTCAAACTGCTACTCAAGGATATCAGCCTTCAAAAAAGAGTTGTGTGTCCATGCTCTTTGCAATCCATCATATTTATGCAAATAATGATTGAAACAAGACAAAATATTACACTTGACTACAGCAAAAGCAAGATAGAGCATGAACTGTCCACAGTTACAAAAGCATACAAAAAAAATCCTATATTGACATACTTGACCAAACATATTGTTCATATTCTCCATAAAGTTTTGTTGCTAATGATGAAAAAGTAACAAGAGAGGTAACATCTATAGAATAATATTTTCTTACAACATGTAAGTATGCTCAGTTTAGTTTCTCCATAAATGTCCACAGGTCCTATTCCCTTTTTAAACTTTTATGCCTGCTTTGAAATCTTTCTGCTCACCTGGAAGAAGAGTTTCAGATGGATATAGTTGCTCCATATTTTCAGGCTTGCAAAAGTAGAGATCCTCTATAATTTATTCTGTAAATTATGCTGCTTAATTTACCTTACCTATTGTAAGGTAAATATCCTTTTGTTGATTGGCAGGCAAGGGCAAGAAGAAGGGAGAAGGGATGAGTTGGAAACTTCTTAATTGCAAACTGACAAGAAATATTTTATCTTTGAATGAATGGTAAATGTATAATAGTAGCAATAGTAGCAAGGCAAAGTTTGAAAGAAAAGGTCATATCTTTCATTAGTCTACCCAACATAGTTTCCACCAGCTAGGTTTTCCAGATTACTTGCTCTTTCAAGTCTGATAAAAAGGCCACAGTCTTTAAACTAAATACTGGGGGGAAAAAGCCAACCTGTGCATTATTATTTCTTTCTGATTCATGGAGCTATATTAAATTTTCCTTTTATGCCTCAGCAGTTTTTAATTTTGCTCTTTCAATTTCCTAAATCGTGTTTAATATCGCTATGTTCTGTATTGTTTACTGTGCATATTTCCCTTGCAAACTATTCAGGTTTGTAATTTGTTGTTGTTTTATATATATGGCTTATGGCAACCTTGGAGAAGTCATGGCACTTACTGGGATTCTATCACTGTCAGTAAGGGGTTGTTTTTGTCACTAACACTTGTGAAATTTATGCCTGGTGTTGTGTTTCTCTTGCATATTTTAATGTAGGTATATTACATATCTGTATCATCTATATCTATTTATATCTATATCATGTCCCCATGATATTCTTTACTAAAACTATGAGAGGTATATCCCAAAGATGAAGCTAGGTGAGTATAGTAATTCACATACGGAACTAGAGATTTCTGTCACAGCCAGTACATGATGAGTTGAGTCTATTGCAAAATGCTATGGTATTACTAGGCCATATTCCTAAACTTTTAGATTCCAGAAATAATTTTTGCTCTGAATGTATCTAGTGTTCCCATTTTACATCTCTGTTATTTTTCTTTCCTTTTAATTTGACACAATTTGGGGAGGGGAGTATGTTTATCAAAGAAAATATGTTTTTTGTAAAAGACAAAAAAATTAGTCTGATAGTTGTGTTTTCCATTAAGCAATACATGTGCCACAGGAGATTAAAACAAAGAGTTCCCAGAATTAAATACAGATTTTGATCTAAATATAAAGAAGAAGAGGAATATGATAAGTTAATCTTTGTTTCTGACACCATTTTATCGAAGTAATTCTTTGAGTCCTGGTGGATTAAGATGAAAATTTTCTGTCAGTGTTGATCCCTGAACAACAAAATTTACAGGCAAGACAATCTGACTTAACCAAAGCTATAAAGTGCACAAAGAAAAATAACACCAAAAATAACACCTTAGACACCTCTGCTCCCTTATTCTAATGGTGATCACTTTAGAGTCATAAATGGTTCAATCGCAGTTAACAAGTTAATTTACAGAATCCCATTGCAACAGAAAATAAATACATCTTTATATACTTTATAACTAAAACAGAGGAAAAATAATCCAAAACCAACAAGGTACTCAAACTGAAAAAATACCACCAAGCGAATTATTTCAGTCCAATTAGGGGCTACAAAACCTACAAATTGTAAATTAACTAACCAGGATGTAATGAGTAGCAGTTGCACCTGCGCCTAAATGGAAGTATACTGTAACAGTCAACTACCAGTGGTACATAAGTATTTTATAATGCTCTGAATGGCCTAGCAAACACAGTATAAATATATTTTACAGGAGAAGTGAGATGTAAAAAAGCATGTGCAGCTCTACATAGCAGGTATCCAAGTGACAGAAAAAGAGTAAGCTCCCAGACAAAAGACAAGTGCAGGGCAATGCCAGTAGGCAGAACATGACTAGTCCTGCCTACTTACCCAAAGTAAAGAGTACCAGGACAGAGGAGAACCCTTCTTTTTGCATGAGGGACAAGAACATAAAAAAACAAAATATCACCAAAAGAGAGAATTGGACAAGAAACATGGCAAGCTTGTATCAATTCCCACTTCTTGTGTCATAGAGCTTTCAAGCCTGATCACCTCGACCTGTGCAGCTAAGAATCACCATGGACCAGAGCCATTACAGCTTACTGTAGAGCTATAGAGAAGTGAGATGTTAATGAATAAATTTAGTGATTTTTTTTGTACTCTGCAGTGTAATGCTTTTGCAACTGTAGGTCATATGTCACCTGTTAAAATAGTTATGTTCTTGAATAATCATAAGAGTCAGAAATAAAGATGCTTGCATAACTTGTGTTTTGGTGAATCAGAGAGTTGGAAACAACAGATACTCATTTCACAAAGACTCAGGATCTCTTTTTTCTATGACACGCAAAGATTCAATCCACAAACAAACCAAAATTCATATTTAGCAGTACTGCTTTTTAGAAAGAGCCTTGTAAAGTGATTTTTTAAAATGTTTTGCTCATTGATACTTATGTCAGTTAAGGGAAGCTAAGATGGGTAATTGTTTAAAATAACAGCTATTCATTATTCTATCAAAGCATGCACTATTTTAAAGAAAAGCTAAAAAGCCCACTTAGTGATGAAGTGCAACACCTTCATGTACACTGAATAGAGAATAGAATATCACACCTTTCAAAAGCTAAATAAATATTTAAATCAGATTAATATTCAGAGGAAAACAACCTCTTCCATAATTATTTTAACCAAATAAAACATCCAAATAAGTATTCCTTCCTCTTTTTTTCTTTTCATATGAGCTGATTAATTTTATCTGTTAATATATTTTGTTTACTTTTAACCTCTATTCTTGTTCTTGTTTTTTGTTAGTTTGGAAAGTCCATGGACTACTGTTCTATATGTTCAGACATTTTAAAATGTGAAGCTTTTTCATTTTTACCATGTTTTACTGCTGCTTAGCCACACTGAATTGTGTCTTAGGCATCCCTTTTATGACATAACCATGAAGCTTTTGCCTCTCCTAAAACTCTGTGGTTTGTAGCAGACTGAATAATTCATTGCTACTCGAGTCTACTGGAGTCTTCACATCTTCCCATTCAGATTTTTGTCATAATTGTTCTAAATTCATGCCAAAGTCAGTACCCGTGCTACATTCAGTCCACTGTCTTTTTTTTTCCCAAATTCATGAAATTCCCTGAAATCATACTTAGCCTTTAGCAGCAAGTGACTTAAGGACACTCAGCGTTTTCTTCTATAGTACTTGAAATTTATCTATATGTCACTTGGTTAACATGAATATTCCACAAATTAAACAAAGGAAAAATAAAAATGAATCTGTCTGGAGGAAGAAGTTCTACAGCATGCAGAGATGGGAATTTTTTACAACTGCAACATTGTATTACAAGGGCAAGTAAAGTCAGGATAAGAAGTTATAAAATAATAATGTGGATAAGCAAACTTCAGTAGTAATATACTTTTGTGATAGATAAGGAAACAAAAACAATTATTTAGATACTTCAGAGAAAAAGGGAAGATAAAAGTAAAGGTAAAGGCTCTAATTATCAGAAAGGAAATACACTGGAGGGGATAAAAGCTAGAATTTGTAAGTACTTGCTCTGCTTCAGTTCACTCAAAAGGACTCTAGTGTAAAATGATTAATTATGCTGGGAGTAGATGAACAACATAAGAGAACAGACATCAACACTGTTAAAGAGCAAATGAGAAAATACCTGGACCAAATTAATGTTTTGAATCTGTAGGGTCAGATTAAATCCATCAGAGAGCGCTAAAGGAATTAGTCAATGAACTTTCATAGCCAATGGCAAGTGCTTTTAGAAAACTCCAAGGAGATCCTAGAACTGCAGATTAGTAACTTCACATCAATTATAGGGAAAATATCAGCTAAACAGAGATGCAACATGAATAAAAGTAACTCCTTTAAGTGTTGGAATGATGGTTAAGGCACAGAGCAAAACAAATGTTAGAGTTTAAAATGAGCTAATAAAATACGCAGAAGAAAATTCATTAAGTATGATTTCTCCTGCCTAATAAACCTATTTTCTAGAAATGCATATACAATCTGGGTGGATTTTCCCTGCCTTTTTTCTGACTCAGCTCTTTATAGGTTAGCAGCGTACACTCATCAGCTTTTGCCTAATCTGCATTGATCATTATTGTAACATTTATGATACAGTAATAGAAACAATGAAAAAAAGTAACAAAGGCTTACATGGATTTGTGGATGAACAGATAGATTAAAAGCAGGTTCCATTTGCTTCCCAACAATATTAGAACATTTAGAAGACATGAGCATTAATGTAGTATCGTGTAGCTGAATTACCAAATTACTGAGGACAAAAACTATAGAGACTTTTCACCTTTTAGTAGCATGTTCTGTGAAAGCCAAATTGTAGTTTTTCTCTGGCCAACAAGCTTCAAGCTCTCTAATACCTGCATGGGAAAAAATTTATTTTGTCACTGCTTCGGTTTCTTACATAAGTCAATCACAAAGTGACTTCTAGACTAAATAATATTGATTAAAATTTGGAGATTTTGCAGCAAATTTATCTTTTAAACAGTTTATTTATTAGTATATTGATTTAAAAACAGACATGGGACATTTGCATGGATGGCATCTATGAAAGACATAGACAGAAACTGTAGGATTCTGTCAGAGAATAAAGTGTGTCAGAGAAAGAAGTATAAAAGAGCAGGTAGCAGTATTTTAATGCAAATAAGAATGATGGAAGATTACCTATCAAAAAGTGTTGCACTGGGTATTTAGGACTGATAGTAGAGAGCAGATGGATTTTGAAAAAGGAGCAGAGGGATTTTTCATTGACAGGAGAGGTGAGCTGTCAAAGTACCAGCTGTGGTTCAGAAGGAAGGACAACCAATTAATTGGCTGTGCCCTTTTTTGGCACATGTCAAGTTCTGCTATCCTTTATTTAGAGAGGCTCAATTCCTTGACAATCCACAGAGGAAGGTAGTCTTAAACAAGTTCGGATATTCTACATCTGGTAGAACAATAAAGAGGTTTTCTTATCCACACAGGTGGAGGCAAATAGAGAATGAATGGGGAGCTGGACTATATGAACCTTTGCTGGGTATTTCCCACAGGACATTGGATAATTAAGCTGCAGTTTAATTAAGCTACATTCTTCATATCTTGCCTTTCTTTCTGAATTTGCAGAGTGCGCATGTTTTCTAGTAGACCATGAAACAAAATACTAGCAGGCACTTTTCTAACCAACCACGCACAAAGTGTCATTACTGTCTGGAAACTACTACATAAATTGTCAATATGTTAGAACCATCATCATTAAGGCTGCAAATTATTTCAGTGTGAAGACTTCCCATAACAATGCGGTTCATGACAATAGACACTGGTTTTCTTAGAAAAGTCATGCTTATGAGTGGAAAAGTTGAATGGGATGACAAGGAATGCGAAGTGGAATAGAATTATATCATGTTTTCACCTTTCTAGAGCCAATTATATAGTTCAGTGAAGCAAAAATTAAATAAATAAGAATCTAATAAGGAAAATAGAAGTGCAGAAAGGTGGTAACTAAAGTTTCATGCAAAGGCCAAACACTACTATGAGCCAAAGTCCTCTCAAAATTCCTTATTCCTTTTTTACAGATCTACCATAAAAATAAGATACAGTGCTTCAATTGTAAATATATTTCTAAGAACCATTTTGAGCAGGACATGAAGCACAAACCCTAATAGTGTTTTAGTTCAGATAAAGAGTGTTTTTTTGAGCAAATCTGACAGAAGGCCCCCTGTATGAAATAACTGTATTAGCAAATAGTGTGAGACACCCAGGAATCAGTTTGCAAAGCAGAGTAGTTGCAGCTGAGAATCTAATGCAAATACTACAAATATTTTGGAAGTTTTAAATTGAAGGTTGCTGAAGGTCATGGAGGTTTTTAAATTATACCTAGTCTTGCCCTGTGAACTGAAAGTTTGTTAGCACTTTCAGTATAAAGAAACAAGACTGTCATTTCTGAGAGCATCTACGATGAAAATCAAAGCTCAGTAAATGGACAACTGGAAGAATGGTTTCAAAAATGCATTGATGATTCATATTAAAAACATCATGGTCATGTACTTTTAGTGCACTTCAGTCTGCAACAATGGGCAGTGTCAGAGGACATGACATGAATTTGTTTTCAATTAAACTAAACTGAAGATTTCATACAGCAGCCTACTGCATGTACTCCAGTTGCAAATAGGTAATCAATCCATAGGACAAAAAATGAGCAATATCTAAATCAATATCTAAAGTAAAAAATAAATCAAAAAAAGGAAAAGCTAGACTCATGACTATATTGTGAATACGAAACCTTGCCTCTACTGTCTCTCTTTGCTGAGATCCTGTATAATTCCTCAGCACTTGCTGGAGTAAGGATGTTTTCTTTATCTATAAACAATATGTTGTAAAACACATAAAGATATTTCAAAATAATATCCTAATGCAGGCTGGGTCCAGGGGGTCAGAACCCCTGCTGCCGCAGATGGCCTGGATTGCGGGGTCCGGGAGGGACTGCTTTGTCCTGGAGATCTCCAGCAGAGACCCTGGCCACCAGGCTATACTAGCAAGCTCAGCCTGAGGTAATCAGGTTGTTCAGCTCTTAGTGATTTCAGCTCTCAGTGATTTCAGCTCTTAGCCTGCTAGGATTTGCCGTGGCTAGCTCAGTGAAGAAGAGACGAGAAGGCCATGTAGAGGTTCCACAGAATGGTTTAATGCAGGTTCCATGAAGGGGTGTCCAGTGACGGCGTCTTCCGCTGAACTGGGCAGAAGTAGGGGTTTTTATAGGGTTAGTTAGGATTGGGGAACTAACCAATGGTTTAGGGTCAGGGTGAAATAACCTATAGTCTTAGGACATCTGGAATGTAGCCAATAGTATTACAGAGAGATAAGAGAGGGTCTTGAGGCGGGAAGCAGAGTCTAGTCCATAAATAGGCATTTTCTACCTCCAAGGAGGCCTAGCAGCAGGCTCTGTGACTACAACAATATCCTACCATAAAAACCAGATTAGAGCAATCCTAAAACGATGTAAGAAAAACATTTTTTTCTAATTAAAGCATGTTTTCAGGGAATAGGATGATTTAAGGTCCAGGAAAACAGGACACACTACTTTGCCTTTACTGATAAACAAAGGTGCATATAAAGGTGATATCTCCCCCGCCCCAGAAGCAGGTGACACTGGCTCGTGCAGAAATCACCTATAACTAGGCTCCTTTCTGACATGTTGCCTTTTCCACAGGAGTTTGGAGTCAAGATTATAATATAAGCCAGATGACACTTCAGAATTGATGACCATGCTCACTGTACAGTTTTACTTTAAGGAAGAGATGCTAGGAATTAATTCCAAGATCTAAATTCTGAGCTTCAGCCTCTTTTTAATGCAGCCTAACTGATTCTTTTTTTCCATTATTAGTAAAAGGCCATGAGCTTCGTACTAACCTAATAGTGCAAATTCTTCTCTGGACTTGCTTGTATTTTGTTGATTTTAGCTTGTTTTAATCATTACTTAGGCATGAGGTCACTGTTGTCTATTTGTTTTAAATTAAAATGTGCCAATGCCATCTGTATTGAAGGCCTGACAAACTGAAATAAACATTTAACATCAAACAACAGCCCTTTCTATCAACCAAGTTTGGGAAACACTGTTGTACTGGTTTCAATTTTTATCTGTGAGACCATGAGAAGGAAAGTGTGTGTGATAGGAAAACATCTTCCCGAAAAAGAGCAGATGTTATTCTTCTTAATGAAAAAGGAGGAAGAACTCCTAGACACCAGAGGGTAGATGAAATTACTTCTCAAATTCTTTTGTAATTGTGGATTTGGAAAGACTCTTACTCTTATCCTATTTAATGGAAAGGTTTGGCCACTTAAAAAAAAAAAGTACGTGTAGAAATTATAATATGCAATTAATGGCTGGGGACCTAACCTTTTATGAGTAGGAAAAAATTATCTTTTTTGTCAAAAAAAAGGGAAGGAGTATGGTGTTACTTTGAAGGAAAGTACATATATGAGTAAATTTTAAAGCAATATGTGTTAAATACATGTTATTTTGATTTTTAAATTAATATGAACACATAGATATTTTTCTGGTATGTGGCCCAACAGCAACTTTAGGTATGGAAGCTCAGACAATGTTATGTCTAGGAAGAGCTGCATAAAATAAAAGTAATTAAAAAAAACCCCTCCATATATTTTCTTTTTTGACCTGCAGTTCTAAAAAGACTAGGTTAATGTTGGCTTATGCCTACAATGCATTTAAGTATGTAATTTAAGACAGGTAATTTATATATTACTTTAACTCAAATCTTTTCTCAAAACTTCTCATCAGGATATGCCAATGGGTAAGCAGCAGAGGTAGAGAATTGAACAGGTCCAAATACTGGTGAACAGTTTTATTACCTTAGAGAAATCTCTGATCATTGCATGCTGCTATTACTTCTGTCCTGTGTCTTATAGTTACCCTCATTCATTGTGATGCACAAAAGTGCCAGGACAAAGGAACTCTTCAACTCATTGAAGCTGAAAAGTGGTATGTTTTTTGCAGCGCTGGGCACACGTGAGGTAATCCTCCCAAAACCATGTGCGAATTCCCAAGGCATTAGCTTGCCTTTATATCCATAAAAGCCTTACATTCTCATAAAAGTCCCAAAAACGCCTATACATATTCATTTCCTAGCCCCGCCTCTCCCCGTTTCATATTAAAATGAGATGAATGTCCATTATGGCTGTGTAGTGCCTCTTAATTGGGTCGGTGGTCTCTTGAAATGGGTCAGTGGTCCTCTGAAGATGAAGTCAGTTGTCTTCCTCTTTACCTTGTCCCATTGCCAGGGCTCCTTGACCCTCCAAGTCATGGTCCAGGCTCCCTCTCATGGTTCCAATTATCCCAGAGGTCAGGTGCATTTTCAGTTCTTGGTTCTTCACAATACTACGTGTACTCCCTATTGCTTCTAAAAAACATAACTGGATCAAATGCATGATATATTGTCTTAGCTCTAGCTACTCCAATTCTACTCATCTGCTAATAATTAAACCTCTAGCTTCTTCTAGTCCCCTTGTTAAATCCCTCAATCAAAATATACTACTTTTATCTTACTAACTTCATTCCTAACTTTTAAATCTTCTAATCGCTGATTCAATTGCACCAATGAAAATTTTAATATTGAATGTAAGATTCCACGTAGGGGGAAAAAAATCAGGAATTACAGCATCTGGAATGCAGCTAAGGACTAGGATGCAAGATTAGATTCAATCAGCAGGTATTCTAAACAGCTTAAAAACCCACTGGCAGGTGAATGTAGAAATTGAAAAGGGAATTTATCTAGCTAGAGATGAAACTGGAATATCTCTTCTCTTTGATGATGAACTAATGAAACAGTTTGTACAATTCTTTAGAAAACTGATTCTGCTTTATTCTCATTTTTTTTCTTTGTGTATCTGGTACAAGACTGTCAGGACTGAAACAGAATAATTTTGAGTTTCTTATAGTTGTGAGTTGTGCATGGTTGAAATGCCTTCTTAAGTTATTTTGGTTTTGTTGTTTCTCTTAGAATCTTTTTAATTTGTTTATGCTGCTGCTTCTGACACAGATAACTGATCTATGCTTTTCCATATCTTTGCATGTGTCTTACTTTGCATTACATTGTCATGACTACACTGCTACCAGATAAACCAAGAGGTTTCAGCATACTGAAAACACTACTTTCTTCAGCACTGTAGATCTACAGATGTAAATTGTGCAAAGCAATTTGCTTGGATAAGAACAATCTTTTTCCTATTTCATATATATAGTTATATAGGCTCAATTTTTGTCTATAATAAAATTATAGACAAAAGCTTCTGACTCTTATTTCCCGTGAATAGTATTTTTTGCACATACCTTACTTCTCCCGAAAGAGCTTTGTTAGGTTGCATACCTGTGCACACTAAAAAGGAGCACAAGGACACAGTGGAAGATGGGGAAATCCCAGGAAAAGAATGCTCAGGAGACCCTTAGCCTTGGGGTCCAGAGGTAATTCTCATGTTCTGAGCTAAAAGGAATGGTTCTCCCATCATTTTGCAGAATGAGTGGGAATCACTAACTTGGGGATTTGGGACATTAGAGGGACAGAACATTAGAGGAATATTCTACAATTATTACAGGATATTTAGAGAAGGATGAAAAAAAAAGAAAGCAAAAGGGAGGAATCTAAGTGGTTTAGGGAAGAACAAACATGGGAAAAGAGAGGACTAAGGGTATAAAAGGGAGTAGCTGAAGTAAGCAGACTGCTGATCAGTACACTTGTCTGGCCATACTCCATGCATGTTATTAAGTTACAGATGTAATTATGTTTCTGGTCAAAGGCCTCTCTCATCTATGTGCAGATGTATGGATGGTGTGAGCCACTGGAGTTAGACCAGTGGCCAGAGGCCTGAATGTTGCTGGTGCCAGCACCTGGAATGAGCACAAAAGTGTGCAAGTAAGAATGTGGACACTGGCAAAGATCAAGCTGAGCTAGCAAGGAAGTGGTTGAGAAGGCCTGGGAGCCAGGGAAAGTTTGGATTTTTTCAAGGCTGATACTACAGAGGAGGCTGGGTATTAGAGGGACTAAAGGAGTTCTGGCCAGCTGCTGCAGAAACTGAGGAGTCTAGGGGTTGATTCCAAGACACAATTGCATGCACATATGTATGTGTGTGCGTGTGTATGTATGTGTCCCTAGATATGAGTTACTTCAGAAGGGCACGGGTCTGGGATAGGGTCCTCAATAGACTGCCTGCGCAAGGCAAGCTACTGGGAGGTACATTCTGAGTGTGTCTCTGTATGAGTGTTCCTATGTGTAGGAGATTGTAAATGGAGTGATTGGGATAAAAGGAGTAGATACTGATTCAACTGGGTTTCTGAGCCAAGGTGCTGAAGGGTTCCACATCATACATATTAATATTTATGTATATACGAATATGTGTATGTGCACTTAGAGAATATGCTGAGTTGGAAGGGTCTCCCAATAATCATCAAATCCAGCTCCTGTCCCTGCACAACACCATTCCCATGAGTCCTTGAGCCTGAGAGCATTGTCCAAACTCTTTCTGACTCTTCCAGGCTTGGTGCTGTGACCACTTCCCTGGGGAACCTGTTCCAGTGCCCAGCCACCCTCTGAAAAACCTTTCCCTTATATCCAACCTAAACGTCCCCTAACACAACTTCATTCCCTTGGACCTTGTCACTGGGCCCCACAGAGAGATCAGTGTCTGCCTCTCTTCTTCCCTTTGTGAGGAAGTTCTAACTGCAATGTAGTCTCCCTTCAGTCTCCTGCAGCCTGAGCAGACCAAGCGACCTCAGCGGATCCTCATACAGCTTCTCCTCAAGGCCTTTCACCATCCCCATTATCTTCCTTTGGATGGTCTCTAATATCGAAATGTCTTTTTTTATACTGTGGAGATTAAAACTGCACACAGTATTCAAGGTTTATATATTTATCTACATGTTTATAAATATATGTGCTCATTTATGTGCTAATTTATATATATGAAAATGTATACTACATGTGTATGTATATGTCTCCCACTTACAGACCTTCATCAAATTCAGCCAGAAGTGGGATGAGGATGCAGCCACTGATGCACTTTGTGTTGGTATCAGCTGAGTGTGCCTGTCTGTGCTATCAATGTGGCCAATTGTGGCCATGTGCACATACATTGAATATCCGTGTATGGTGTGTGTGTGTGTGTGCTCAGTCTTGCTACTATTTAGACCTGTGCACTTGGAGCTGCACCAACTTCACCTCTGTCAGATGCCTGGATTTGATCTCTCATTAACAAACACATGTTTTTCTAACACCAGATGTGGTCCAGGATTTGCAAAAAGAGGGAAATGGATATCAATGTACCATGGATAACTGAATTTTCAAATGTAGCACCTTTACAATTTACCAATTGTCTATAATGAAATCGTGATTTTTGCAAATTGTTGTTATATTTGAAAAAAATTTAAACTTTAAAATGAACACAGTTCAGATTTTAAAGTTCACAGTTTAAACAGTTGGTTTTTGTAATTTGGCTTTATTTTTTTAATTTCTTGAGAATGTAAATACACGTTTTTACACTGGTGATTTAGATCAAATTATTTTGTTAAGATCTTTGACCCATTTGCCTAGATCTGACAAATTGACCAAAGCAAATATATGGTATATCTGATTCACTATATAAGACTTGTTATATTTTTATCTGCTGCTTCGTAGTATAATATAGTGTTCATAGACTGTCACTGAACTCCCTTAAAATGAAATTAACTTTGTCATAGACATATTTTGTTGCATCATAAAATATGTCTGAGGACGTGAAATTAATTTTCTACCAAGATTCACACCATCAAAATATTTTCATAAATGAGAATAAAATTAGATAGTGTGGATACAGTCAAATAGAATTAATACATTATTAAACTGTGACAGCACTTAAAGCATATTTTTCTCTCTACTCACTCAGATATGATTACTATAATACTTACTGTTAAAATCATATTTGATTTTCATATTTTAAAGACCATTGTTCTGATTGTGTATGACTTCTGAGTGAACCCAGTAGTAAGCCTCAATTTAAAGCATTTTTTTCATTATGTTTTCAGAACATAAAATGCTGTCAGTTCTACAACAGTTAAATTTTCTACCTGAGCAAATCTGCTGAGGGACTGGGGTGGTTTTAATGAAGCAATTCCACAGTAGCTGAAGTCTGCTCCAGAAGTAAAACTGGTTCCTTCACTAGAATTAATGTGGTCCACATTTTCACTGAATAGTATTTATAAGTTCCTCTCCAATTTATTTATTTGTTTTAAACATCACTTTGAACTCTTGATGTTAAACATAAAGGGCACAACACACCACAGAACACTAATAAAACATGCAGAAAAAAATTCTCCACCCCAAACCCCTTCAATCTAAAGAAACAAACACAACAAACAAAAACCAAACAAGCAAACCCAAACAAAACCCCTAGACCCTATTTTGCACATCCCTAACCAGGGCTGGTTGCTAGGGTCACAACCAAAATACCAGTTGGGTTTCTTTAGTTATTTACATCATATTATCTGAATTAGTAAGAGATACAAGCTTTTATCAAAAGTTACAAGAACTTTCACAGTATTCATATTATTGTGAGGAAAACAAAGAGATATTTATTCTTTTAGTTCACTTGACATTCCCAGGGACAAGCAGGAGTGGATTTCTTTGGAAAGGCTGGGCACCAGAAGCCAGGAGTGACAGCAAGGCAAGCAGGGCAGTGCCCTCAGCAGCAGAAACACAGACCCAGAGCACTGAACAAGAGCCGAGTGGGTCTGGTGATGTCAGTCGGGTTCAAACAACAGCTCTCTGATTGCCAGACCAGACTGCAGCCATGAGGCCCACAGTCAACAATGGTGGTCAGCATCAACACCAGTCAAGCTCAAGTGCAACTCCAGAGCATAGGGAGTAGGGGGACCAGATTCACACAAGGCTTCTCACAGCTCATTCTCACTCTTTAAACATAAATCTGATCCACGGTTAAACAAAGTGTCATAGCTGACCTTGGACAGCAGCAGCTAAATCCCTGTGGGAAAGGAGGCTGCAAATGAGGCTGTTGTTGCGCTCAAGGCCCTGGCAGACGTTTTGAAAAGAAATTAAGATTAAATGGAATATCAGCATCCAGCCAGAAGCTATTGTAAAAGAAAATACAACCCCAAAGAAACCTAGGAACTCATCACTTCTGCTCTCCCAAACTCTGGGGATCATTTAACAATGTGATGCAACAATGTTCCTAAAGGTGTTGTTGAGAGGAAATGTTTTGCAGGTTCCTTTATAAATACTAAAATAGTTCGTTCACATTGGAAACAAATCAGAGAGCCTCTAGATATCCCTTGGATGGCTGTAATGAGAGTTGCCCTCACCAGGAGTTTCAGTCAAAATATGGTTGCTGATTTCCCTAGATGCACTGGGAAAATCTTTCTTTCACATCAGCATGACTTGGAGATAAAATAAAGGCTTCTGGGAAGGCAATTCTAAACAGAACTGAACATATTGATGCTGTTAAGCATTCATGTAGAACTATTATTATTGCATTTTTCTTACTAACTTCTTTATTAAGAAATTTTTTTAAATAAAACAGTCTATTCTTCCACTCTTCTTTTAGAGTGTTTTCACTCTAAAACCACTGCATTTGAGTCCAGATAACCTAAAGCGTCTGTATTTTTGGAGTCTTATTTTTTATTAAGCAAAAGATTCATCCATCATCTGGTTCAGATTTAGGGAGCAGAGGAGCTGAGGTGTCAGGAAGCCTTGTGCTTATGAAGTGGTGTGTTGCCTAGGAATTATTTAACATGTAGCGCCTCTTCTTAAAAAAAAAAAAAAAATCTTGTTAGGTGCTGTGGGAGAAGGAAACAAACTCATATCCCTAGACAATCACCAAGTTTTTTCAGACATTTTTTATCATGTGTAAAAAAGAGAAAATTAACCAATCATGGTTAATTCCTTTGTTTAAACCAACCATTTAAAAATGTATACTGAGACCAGTAATAGATTTATCACATATATGAAAAGGAAAAGAAACAGACTGAAAATAAAAGCTATTTATAAAATTGTATTTTTCAAGTTTTTAGGCTCTAAAAAGAATAAACTATTTGTGCTAAGATTTTCTCAGTATTTAAGGACATCTAGCACAACCTTCAACAAGCTGACAAAATTCCTAGAACTAGAAGAGCTCTGAAGGCATGGTTACAGTCTTGATTCATATACCCTGCTATATAAATAAAAACCTGTCCCTTTAATCTATTGCTGTNCTTTATTTACTTGCTTAAGCATAATTTAACTTATATCCTGATTTATTTAATCTAATGCATTGTTCTTGTTATTTATTAGGAGGAAAATATTATGAATGGAAATTTGCCTGAAAATAAATGAATGCCTAGTTATGGCAATGTCCAATTTAATCCGTTCTAACTGGCTTGCATTTATTGTGTCTCATAATTTTTAATAGACAAATAAAAAATACAACAAATTGTATTTTTAAAGTTTTTAGGCTCTAAAAAGAATAAACTATTTGTGCTAAGATTTTCTCAGTATTTAAGGACATCTAGCACAACCTTCAACAAGCTGACAAAATTTCTAGAACTAGAAGAGCTCTGAAGGCATGGTTACAGTCTTGATTCATATACCCTGCTATATAAATAAAAACCTGTCCCTTTAATCTATTGCTGTATGATTGTCACATAAATACTTGCATAAATTAATAAATTTTATAAACTCTTGGAAGCAATAATCAAGCATTTTAAATACAATTTTTCCACAATTCTGCTACTAGCATACTAATCTCCACACCTGATTCTATGGTATGAAGTAGAAATCTAACCAGAAATACAAATACTATGAAAGAATGAGTTTGCTTTTTAATTATGTCCTTTATAGCAGTTCAAACAGGAATTAGGGAAATCTACCACAAGAGAAATATGTCTTCATAAACTTACATAGTTGAGATGATGGATTAGATTCTTATTGATTCCTGTTATAGGATGAAACACGAGAACTTGGTAAGTATACTGCTACTGCGACTACTACTACCACTACTGCTAATAACATCAATTCTCCAATAATAATTCCAATAATATAGGTAAAGTATTTATTGTTTCAAAGGAATAAAGAAATAAAGAAAAAAGCATAGTGAAATTTCCAATGTCAAGACATATGATTGCAAAAGCAATTGTTAGCTGCATTAACAGGTCTTCATCTGTTTTAATTTGATGGATATTTTTATATCTTTATCTTCCGAGTCACTTTGTTTGCAATAGCAATTGAATGAAATATTTGAAGCAAATATCTAGTCATTTTGTCTTAAATTACCGTTTTATTTTAATCTGTTTTGTTATTCTGTATATAACATTCTCTGAATAATTTATTATACAAAAAAAATGGTTTTGCATATAAATACTCATTAACATGAAAGTGTCTGTCTGTGGAAGAGTTTTATGAACATTAAGAGTGTAGTGGTATATCCTAAGAGACTAATAATAAGTAATGAAGGATGAATGTGGCTGAGAAATAAGTAATTTTCTCATATTGATACTATACATGTCTTTAAATAAAACAGTTGATTAGGAGAGAAGAGCAGACAGTTTAGTTGTCAGTACTGAGATACTATTTCTACTATAACATTGCATGAAACTGCATAAAACTTTTAAAAATTAATTAAATTCACCTGATAAATTTTAATTACGTTTAATGTACACTAAATGCATAACCTTTTAAATTATTTAAAAATGTTTAAAAGTAATGCCAACCTAATCTATTTTCCTTATAAATAACCCAACCATGCCAGCAACAAATGTGTGCCTTTGCCCTGTAATTGATAAATTAAGCTTGTAAAAACTTTTAGGATTTAACTGTTGTTTAGCAAAATAACTATAGTGGGTTGACTTGGTATCAATAATTGCAAAAATAAAAATTAACATGTTAATTGCCATTTATTTTAGTATAGTGGTAGTTTTCTAGTCAATTGCTAATTAAAATACTTAAACCATTCCTTTCAATTTATACAAATGGGATTATACTTTTATTATCTACTTCATTTTTAGATAATGATAGGGCAAGTACATTAATGTTCCTTATTTATTGAACCTTGGCAATAACAAGTGATTCTTTATTAGCAGTGAGACACCCTTTTATCATGAGCACATTAATGATGTGAGTTTGGTATCACATATACTTTAAAACTGAGGTCTGCATTTGTACATGGCATTGGTAACTGGTGCCTCCTTTTTGTCTTGCTCTCTTTGTTTTGGTC
>VXBU01003961.1:117364-127777 GCA_013400315.1 Bombycilla garrulus
CCCTCCCATCCGCTTCCCTCCCATCCGCTTCCCTCCCCTCCCATCTGCTTCCCTTCCTTCCATAAAATGCTTGCTTTTCTTTTCTGGAAAAGCTGGCAGCACGATGCTACAGCCTGTGCATACATCATCACCATATATCTATATGGCATGGGGCCAGGCAGGGGCAGCAGCTTAACCTCCCCAGACCTGCCCTGGGATTGCTGTCAGCTGCAGCTCCCCCTGCCCTGCCCCTTCCATTACAGGCTGTATCTTTTTACTGGACTGACTGGCAACTGGACAGAAAACAACAGCCAAGCTTCTGGGTATCTAAGTATTCTTCATGTCTGAAATAGAAGCAGTAAGTTTAAGGCAACAGCTCAGACTCTAAATAGATATGCATCAGGTAGGCAATTTTTGAAAGAAAAGACTGTTCATGTTGAAAAGAGATGAGAGAACAAAAGAAAAAAGTAAGACAAACGGGAAGTAGAGCAAGGGCAATAATTTTCTTAGACAGAGGAGAGGCAATTTGAAACACTGACAGATTAGGGAAAAAGGAAAAGTTAGTGAATAATCAACTGTAAAACAAATCATTAGCAGCTCTCTGTATTTTCTACTGAAAACTATAACTCTCTGAGGAGGAGAGAATTGTTTTTCTTTTCTAAAACTGAGTGTTCTGAGGTGGCTTGAATGTTTCTTTGATAAGTATGTATGTCTTGACAGTGCTGTTTCATAGACAGCAAAAAAAATAATAATTAAAATACTGAAACTGCTGTGGAAGAGGTCTGAGGTTCCTTTGAATTGTGGCATGCAGACAACATTTATGATATGGTCATACTTTACAGTGTATGCATTAGAAGCTAAAAGTTAGAAGACAGTGCCAGCATGTTTAACCAATATAAATAGGATAGAGGCTCCAGCTTTTATTATATTGACATAAATATCCATCATAACAGCTGCTAAATAAGTGCATAGAAAATTTAACATAAGTGAAATGGGGAAGGGGTTTTGGTGGTTAGAATGTTAATTTATTCTTTTTTTTTTCTATTATGCATTTTGCTAATCACCTATGAAAAAAATCTGAAAAGAGTGTAATATATTAACAAAGGGCATCTTCGTGTAAAACCACATAATAATAAGGAACTTAAAAAAAAAGAAATTATGTTATCCTGAATAACAAGGACAAGTAGGTGATCTGATCTAAAGAGCTGCTGATCAACAGTCTAATTATTTGAATAAAGACAGCATTGGCTTCTCAGATCTCATATCTGTTTTGGTAAACGCACCCCTGTTTTCGTAAACCCACCTCTGTCTTGACAGACAAAATGTAATATTTATCTTGGGGGTAGCAGCAGTTGCAGGGTTTTTATTTTGTTAGGGGTGTGTTTTTTGGCTAGAAAGGTCATCTCAGGAGTCCCAACTGAAGACAATAAGAATAAAAATGTAATGAGGGATGAGGTGGGAGGAAAAATCAATTCATTTAGAGAAAAGAGAAGCCTTTTTCTTTGGGGATATTTTAGGATTTCATCAAGTGGACAAAGGTTAATAATTTAAGATTATAGCTAGGTGAAAAATATAAACCTATTTTCCACTAGTCTTATGTGTATTGGTATTATTTGTAGGAGGCATGCATATATACATTTGTCTGCTCATCTTACCAACTGAAGAAATTGAAAAGAGACATTAAATGTAACATAAATTTTGCTTATTAAGTCTACAAAGATACTAACATTACTAAGTAAGATAAACATTATCATGAAGCTGTGCTTGTAATATGAAAAAACTTTGTTGGATTCTGTTTTCTTTTTTACTTTTAATACAGTATACAGAATTTTCCATGAGATTTTTTTGTGTTGAGTCTTGATAACATTAATGATTACAAGATTTAGAGCAAAGGATATGTGTTGAAGAATATTGTGGTCTAATTTTCAGCATGTTCATGCAAATATATCTTGTGGACAATAAAATGTTATTTGTCACAGAGTATGTTATACGCATGTTGAAAATTTATATGAATAGTCAAATAGAACATTCAAAGCAGATCATAGGAAAATTATTTAGCAACCTGTGGCTGAATGTTGTATAAATAATATTGCTATAATCTTTTATGTCCTCTAGTGTGTTTCAAGTGGATGCACGGTTCTTGTTTATATGCTCCTTTACAAGATGCATCATCTTGGGAAGACATATTTTCACTGCTTAGTCAAGTACCATTGTCAGCAGAGGGCTAAAGGCAAATAGTATAGTGATTTGTGGATTACTTAGGTTCTCTTTTAGTAAGTGTCAGTAATTGAACAGCTGTTTCCTATGCATACTAAAGTTCAGCCAAAAGGATTTGTCAAGCAAATCTGCCAACAGAATATTGCAGGAGCTGAATTCTCAAGGCAAGAAAAACTCAAGTGAACTGTGCTGGATGCTAAACGTTAAGGAAAGCATTGGAATAATCCAATTAGTATTATACAAGTTGGAGGGGTAAAAAAACCTCTGGTACTATAATAGGCAAATTATAAATAAAGGCTGAATGGTTTCTTTTTTCTGTCAAACTTTTTTTTAATGGCTTTCAAGAAAAAAAGTGCAAATTTTTAATATACAGTAAAATATATTTTTAAGCTGTTGAAGAGCCAATAATACCAATTCACAAAAACCTTTATTTGCCTATCAATATATTGCTTTGTTCATAGCTTTACGTCCAGTAAATTAGGCCCACTTTTGTAACACCAGAATCAATATTGGTCTTAGGAGCAAAATATGAATCTGAGTGATGTCAGTATTTAAAATGCAATAACTTTTTTAATGTCTCTGACTATTCCAAAATATGAAAGATACATCTCAATTAAGCATAGTTATCAACCAAGAATATTAAGAAGAATCAATTAAAATATGTTAGAAATTAAAGGTCTAATCCCAAATTACTGACAGGATCAAAAATCATGGTGGGCCATGGATAGAGGGAATTTAGCAATGGTAAAATTAACAGACTCAATAGTTCAATAAAATGATGTGAAAGTGAATGCACGGATTCATCCCAGTCTTCCAAAATGTGTGTTAAGTCTATGGAGTGGTAAAATATAATTGAAAATTTTATTTGGTGTATTCACACTGAGAGGCTTGGCTATGAAGCTGGGAAAATTAACTTCAAGTGAAATAGCTGTTAAGCTATGCTGCAGAGGAAAATAGAGATGAATTTTTTTAGAGAAGGTGCATGTAATTATTATTTATGTGACATCACAGAGATGCAGTAGTTACAACAGATGCCAGATTAAGTCCCCAGATCAAATAAGGAAACTAATTTGTAGTCCGAACTTTACTTCCAGTAATAACAGTTGCAGGAAAAAAACCATCTGTTTTACCAGAAGGTCAAGGGAGCAATAAACTGAGATAGTTTTATTGTCTATGGGTAGTTTTGGGCTTTTTTGTTGTTCGGTTTTCTGCTTGTTTTGTTTTTGGCACCGTTTTGTCTTCAGATTCCTATTTGTTTTATTCTGAGGGAGGGTTTTTTGGTTGGTTGGTGTTTTTTAATGTTTTTATTCATGTCTGCAAGACACATTCATATGAGCAGAGCTATCTCTTCCATGCCCTAAATTTTTATTTTTACTTCATTGTTTGGCTAACAGCTGCATCTGTAATTATTCAAAATTAATGCACTCAAGGCATTAAACAACACCTCCTGTGTAAAAAATTCCTGACAATAAATAATTATTTTCTTGTATGTTTTAAATACTCAGAAATCAATCTGATTAAGCATATCTGCTTTGTTATTAGAGACAAAAACAAACAAACAAGCAACTAAACAAAGCTAAATGGCTACTGATTAAACCATTGCAGTTAAAAATTCAAACAAATTGTTTTTCTTTGACTTAAAGACAGTTGTTGTGCTATTAAAAACATGAATTATAAAACACTCTAGGCCAAACTAATATATTAAATGAATTATAATTTACAAAATTATAATTCAGAAGGAACACTTCAGAAATAACTCTGGAAAAGTTGTAGTTCTACAGTGATGGGAAAATTAAATGCAGGCCTGATCAAAGCATCATTAAATATAAAAAACTAAAAAGTCATGATAGTAAAGGTTGTTTTTTAGAATTTAATATTAGTATTGTGTTATACCTCTATTTAAACACCTACAGAAACACTTCCTACAGCAGTGACTTTAAACAGTATTTGATATTCTGAAATTTGATTAATTTTAGTATTTTCAAATTGTGTCTACAGCCACTAACCTCAGTTCTGTCATCAAACACATAAGTACTTAATATCATGAGAAACTCTAAGTATCTTGGTCCATGACTAGTTGATAAAAAGAACTCACAGGAGACTTGGGCAGGTTTTGAATAACAGACAAAGCAAAATAACATAGCTCATCTCGAATGATGCTCTACATGTAAATATTCTACAGCAAGGAAATTGAACTGACCTCTAGAATTTAAGCTATGTAAATTGTTTTCATATATTGAAAAAAAAGTGAAATATTTTATACAACCAACAATTAAGATATTCAGCATTTCTGGACCATGTTGCTAGATTTTTATTTTTAGAAATGAAAAGTGCTTTCAGCAAGTACTTCCCTTACATTACCCTCACCATGACCTTCCTATGGATATTCTTTAATTATTTTTATTTTGTGGGTGTGTTTGAATACTTCAGTTTAAATAAATGCATTACAAACTTGATACGAATGAGGAGAATGAAGAGGTCATAGTGAGGGATACGGATATGAAGTTGTCTGTAAGTATTTGCAGTGCATGTATTCAGAAAACAATCTCAAAGTAGATCCTAGAGGCATAATTAAGAAAATGGTATAAAAATGAGCAGTGAAAAAAAGTGAATATTTATGTAAAGCCTCCAAGACAATGGTGTTCTATTACTCTGTTGAACAATAGAATATAATCTCTAGAAGTGGAGGAATTTTGCAGCACTTGAGTCAGTTAAAGTGAGACTGAAAAAAATACTTGTGTGACAATTTTGTGAAGAAAGTTACTAGGTGACCTAATAAATCTTTCCCTTTTTCTAATATTTGTCTCCATGGAAGGATAATTATTATGAATTCTTATGTTTAATTTTTCATTATGTTGCTCTTAATTAATGTGGCTGTATTATTGACAATGTACACACTTTCTTTATTCGTTAAATAATAACTATTTAACTTAAGCATAAAGTATTTTTTTCTAACAAGATCAGCAATGTTTTGTTGCATCTGCATTTATGTTCTATTTGATTATGCAAGATGGAGAGACTCCTTAACCCCAGGAAGTTAAGAAGATAATAACACAAATATATGCATCAATCAAGACTGCATGGCAATTAAATATTCTGCTAGTCAATAAGACAAACACTATAAAGTACTTTAGGATTAAACAAGTATTAGTTTTATGCTCCACTTCTTCCTTATTATAATGTGAAAAACAAATAAAACTGTGCCAATTAATAAATCTAGAGCAGTATTTTATAACTATGTTTAACAGATATACATATATATTATTTTTGCAAAACTGATGCATGCATATGTGTGCCCAGTGTCAGTTTAGGAATATACAGGTAATTGTTTCCAAAATCTCTTTTACTTGTTTCTATCTCATCAGAATTCATTTTTAAGGACTTTTTCAAAGTGCCATGAAACACAATGACATGGAGCTAAACAAGTCATTCTTTTACAGAATGACTTTTAGCTGTGAAATACATAGTACAACATGTGGTACCTCACACTCAAGACTGCATGAGATTTACCTGCTTTTCTATCACAATGCCTTTTTATAGATAGATTTTTTAAAACAAAGGCAATAAAAGTGTGGGTTTATTTCCTTTCTTTATTTCTTTTTCTTTTTTTAAGACTGATACTTCTGTATAGTTATGATCTGGAAAATAGTCTGAAATATCATAGCACATGAGTTTGATTAATCAAGTTGTTTATCTTAGCTATTTTTAAGGACCAAACTGCAAACTGGGTTTTACTGAAATTCATTGTTATTGGCTTAAGTATTTCTGTAAGAGTATAGTGGGTCTCTTGAGATTAAGAACACTATAGAGCTGGGAGTAAAGGATAGCCTGTATTTATATTAGTCTTTGTGAATGGTGCAGTTTAATGATCCTGCTCTTTATCAACAACTTGTATTAATGAAGTCAAGAGCAAGGCTCCCACTGCCTATATAAGTCAGGGTATTTATTAGGCCCTGAATATTTAAAGTGTAATGCCTCTCTAAACAGAGTTTACTTCAGCTTCTGCGGTTTGTGGTAAGCAGTCACATGCTAACTACATTTTAGCTTTCAAAACTTTACTGAGTAGTTAATAGACTATTACCCATCCTGCTCAATTAAGGCCATCTAGAGTCAGTTGCCCAGGACCATGTCCATATGAGTTTTGAATGTTTCCACAGATGAGTTTTCACAGCTTCTCTGGGCAACCTGTGTCAACATTCAGTCGTCTTCAAAATAAAAAAAGAGTTTACTAATGTCTAGATGGAGCCTCCTGTGTTTCAGCTTGTGCCCATTGCCTCTGGTCACGTCACTGGGAACTACTGAAAAGAGCCTGGACACATCTTCTCTGCATCCTTCCTTCAGATACTTACAACATTCATAAGATAACCCATGAGTGTTCACTTTTTTAGGCTGAACAGTCCAAGCTCTCTCAGACTTCCCTCATATGTGAGGTGCTTCCATCTTTAATTATCCCTGTCATATTTTCTTGCACTCTTTCCAATATGTGCATGTCTCCTTTAGGCTGAGGAGCCCAGAAGAGGATTATACTCCAGGTGTAGCCTCACCAGTGCTGAATAAAAAAAGAATGAACACACAACCTCCAACAGCAGGCAGCACTTAAAGTAGCCAAGGGTACCATTAGCCTTCCTTCTGGAAAGGGCATAGTGCTGGCTCAGATGGAACTTTGTGCCCACCAGGATCACCACATCCCTTTCTGTCAATTGCTCTCCAGCTGGATGGCCCCTAGCACATATTGGTACATGGCATTGTTCTCATGTGCACACCTTGGCCTTTGGCATTTCTTCTTGTTGAACTTCACAAAATTCCTTTTGGAACACACTTATTCCCACTCATTATTCTCATTTCTCCTTTCTCAAGTCTTTTTTTTTCCTATTGTTACAATTCATACACAACGGTGAAAGATAAAACCAAGCAAACAACAGTGGAAAATTATAATTTAAGCTATATCAGAAGGAACCTAGATAATGAGCAGTGTAAGTGAATGCAGATGTATGTAAAGACAAATGCTATTAAAAACCCTTAGAGAGGTCTGAAAATGAAAACAACGACTGAAAGTTGTACTGAAATTCTGTGGAAGAGCCGAAGGAAGTTAATAACTGGGTACCGTTGTGTTGGAGAGCAAGACTGTGTACTCTGAATGCTCAATAAATGGCAGCTTGCTCTATCTTCCTTTATCAGTAGTACTTAGTTGTTTTCCTTTCACTAAGACAACATATGCAGAAGTGGAAGAAAATCTCAGCAAACATGGCCTTTTCTCAACATCACTGTATTGTTGCTTTGGAAAACAAGAAAGAAAAAATGTAGGAAACAGGATTATACTGGGCTAAATTCTAATATACAGATATGAAAATCTGCATTAAAAAAGCCAACATATACAAATACTTTCACCATGTTTGAGGCACATGATTACAGACTGAATCTATTTTTTTTATTTCAATTTTTGTGGCCTACTTAATAATCCAAGTTGTTAGTTTCAGATACAATGATTAGTGTGTGTCTTAATATTCTCCAAATGTAAGCATATAAGGTATGTTGCTAAAACATGAACCACTGCTTTTTTAATCTCTGATTATTCTGATTAGATGGCTTTTCACATTCTCTGTTGCAGGTACAGTAATGTTTTAATTAATTTGAAGTCTTTTAGCAATTATTTTGTTGAAATGTTAACAAAATAAAGACACACAAGATAAATTGTACATTGGACTGTTAAAAACCTAAAATGGCTTCTTTCTGATTATTTTAAATTCTGTTTTATTTTAATTTTTTTTATGAAATTAGGCATTTTAAGTGACAAGGGTTTTTATAGTACCACAATAAGTGAAAGTGGTTTTTATTGAACCAGAATATCTTGTAGTCCATAGACAAGCTCCTGAATAAGAAGAAATATGGAATTTCAGGAACCGTTCAGTTAATCCACTTTTAAAATGACCTAGACAGGCCAACATTTCCTCCTAAAATAACTCAGTGTATAGGAGACAGTTTTGCTAAAATACATAAGATTTATGTAGTGCACTACCATCATAAAGGCCTGTTTCCAAAAAGAAAACAGCTGAGACAAGGTATTTATTTATAGGCTAAACCATAATTTTTCATTATACAAGAAGTATCTTTCAATTTATCAGAATAATTGTTTCACATTTATTATTTTAATAATGACATCTATTTGCCAGAATTATTTATGCACATGGGCTACATTTATCAAAGGTCCAAGGAGTTGTAAAATCGATCTGCCATTCAGCTTGGTCAGCTCTTCAAACAAAAAGGAGATAAAAAAAGAGAGAGAGGAGGGAAGGAAGGAAGGAACCCATCCTGTCCTATATGCAAACAAAGAAATCAACCCTTTCCTTTTTCCTCAGCTGTATTCTTTGCTTTCACTTTCTAATTCTTAATATACCAGAAAGTATAATTTCTTCTTTTATACTCTTAATTATCAAGAGGTAATTCAGACTGGAGCAAAATAAGGGAAAAAAAATAGTGATGACAGAGTTATTCATTATGTTTAAATACATGGCATGAGAGGAGGAGGGTGATAATAGGTAAGAGAACTCTGATTTCTGCATGAGCTCTATATTATAAAATCTGTGAAACTTAGAATGCCAAGTGCTTGAGCAATAATTCACCTACAACAGTACATCTCAGAGAACATGAATGAGCAGCACAGGAATGCACAAAAGTGAACTTATGTTCTCTAAAATGTTTCACTTGAAATCTCATAATCATTTCTAAGACACTGCTCCAAACTAAAATGGAAAATTGGGAAATTGTGCATCATATAAAAAGAAATCTGATGTAAAAATTTATGACAATGCAACTCACTTTCAAGAACTTATAATTTCTTTGCATGGAAATCAAACATGCCACATTGCTTGCACCAATGGAAAAACAACAGAACAAGGGGACTTTTTTCTCCCCATAAGGAGGCAATGGGACAAATGCAGCAGACTTCACAGGGATTTTTACACAAGTGAAATAACTCAGAGTATCTATCACTCAATGATATTATTCAAGGATAATTCTTACCATTGCCTACACTTGAACTACATGTCATGCTGAAAACAGTTCTCACTAAATGTCTGAAAGGCAGCTGAGAAGGATTTTGAGATGAAGTTTTGAAATAAAGTATGACAATTCAATCTGTGATTCAGATTTTGCGGGAATTTGAGCTGGAATGTTACAGTTTAAATCTATATTCAAAATAATGCAAATTGATGTGACTGAAGCATTATAATTTCCTGGAGCATTTCTGGCATCCTTTTTTGCATAGAACAGAGCACATCCTGCCTTACCTATCATTAAATTTTTTTAAACTACAGTCCTTTTCATTAAAAATTTAAGTACCAGTTTGAAGTAATTTTAAAGATGTTTCTTTGTTTTTCTTCACTTGTGGGACACAAGTTTATAAGCAACACGAAAACAGATATTATAAAAAATAGAATTCATAATGTATTTATGTAATAATGAAGAAGTTACAAAACTTTTTTGAAATATGGAACCATAAGAAGAAACAACATACAAGACAAGATAAAATTTAGATATTCTTGTATTTCTTAAACTGTTTTTTTTTGATAAAAGGTATCAAAGTATTTATTAAAACACAATTGATAGGAAACTAATATTGCAAGAAAAAGTATTTTGTAAAAGTCCAAAATTATTTATTTAATAACTACTTTAATATGTTTACAAGCCTCTTTAATAATTATATACCTGGTTGCTTGCTTTTAAAATGTCTTGCATTTCATTCACTTACAGTTGCGGTCATTGGACACCCTGGCAGGACAGGTAATCTGACAGCTAGGCCAATGCCTTGTCATCTCTTCAGCTTCTGACAATATTCAATATGCAGCTAAAAGTAGTATTTAAAAAGGGCTGTAACTTGAGTCCATGCAGAGAGGAGCTGAGACTACAGCCCATGGAAGACTGCATTCCCTTC
Source organism: Bombycilla garrulus (assembly GCA_013400315.1). Lineage (NCBI taxonomy): Eukaryota > Metazoa > Chordata > Aves > Passeriformes > Bombycillidae > Bombycilla > Bombycilla garrulus. Next base: position 127,491 of record VXBU01003961.1, read on the forward strand.
CCTCATTGCCAAAAGCTCTACCAGGCCCAGTATCATATACACAGAACTTAAAATTCAGAAGGTTTATCATCAAATATGGGCCCCAAAGACATAGCATACAAGGCAGACTGTCTGGCTTGTAAAAAAGTTGACTTCCTTTTCCCACAACTTTAGTTAGGCCTTTTTTCTACATATATGGTGCAACAGCCATAAGATCTGTGTGATGTGGGGAGAAATTTTGCTCTGTAATCCAGAATTCCAACAAAGTTTGTTTGTTTGTTTGTTTTTTTTAAGTTTGTTTTTTCTTT